>PVHP010020587.1:0-30467 GCA_004024765.1 Zapus hudsonius | reverse complement strand
AAACTCAAAGCACTTATTATATTTACTAGGACTTAGATGTAGATTCTTTCCTTTCTAAGGATGCCAAAGGAGCATAAACATTGAAAAGTGTCTCTAACCATTTAGCAACCCGGTCTTTAACAAACTTATAAGAAAGACACTTTTTAGGGACATTTTTCTCTTTGGAAGCAAGCAAGCAGAAAACATATAGTACTTATAGCTACAGTGTCTCTAACCATTGAACAACCCGGTCCTTATGTTTTTTTTTTACGCAAATAATCATGGACCTCAGCATCATAAAGAATATATAATTCTCCTTGTGTTATTTCCCTTATATTCGTCACAAGCCAGAGGGCCAGTCGGGCTTATGAGGAAGCATTGGGAAACATGTCTGTTTATGGGATTTTGGCAATAGGAGGGTCCCATTTCAGACAAATAGACAACAAAAGACAAACAGAACAAAAAATAAATTTCCATAAACATTCCACAGCCAACAGTCACAAAAAACCAGAAACCCAGAAGCTATGGTTGGGGCTCACGCCCCACGCCACAGCCAGACCAGAAGCTATGCTAGGGGCTCACGCCCCACGCCACAGCCAAAACAGAAGCTATGCTGGGGGGCTCACGCCTCACAGCCATAGCCAAACACCAGAAAACCAGAAGCTATGTCAGGGGCTCACGACCCATGCCACAGCAAGACCAGAAAGCCAGAAGCTGTGCTGGGGGGCTCACGCCTCACAGCTGCAGTGAAACCAGAAAGCCAGAAGCTATGCTGGGGGGCTCACGCCTCCCAGCCATAGCCAAACACCAGAAAGCCAGAAGCTGCGCTGGGGGGCTCACGCCCCACAGGTGCAGCCAAAGCAGATAGCCAGAAGACCAGAAGCCAGAAGCTGTGCGATCTCAAGCAGAGAGAAAGAAGAACAGAAGGCGCCAGGAAAAAATCAAACTTACCCAAGGAGAGTGGTCGCTGGTGAACTTTACTTGGTGGGGGGCTTGAATGGGATCTCAGTGGGACCTCCAAGATGTTAGGACCCCGGACCCCCAACTCAAAAGAAGACTCTGACCAACTCTCCTATGCAACACACAAAGGATTTTATTAAAAATAACCAGGCATGCCCAGGGCTCAAGTGCGTATCCATAGCCAGACAGAGGCAAAAAAGCCAAGAGCTAAGTTCAGCAGATGCTTTAAAGGAATCCAAACATGCATCACAATTCAGGGAATCTTTAGAGGCTTTTCCAGTAACCTGGGCATTTGCACATTCTTTCCATATCTATAGAGCCCATTCTCAGTCTTTACTGGGTTTAACCACAGATGCAAGATTACAGGGAAACAAAGGCAGGATTATAGGGGCAGGGTGAGGTGGGGGAGGCACATACCAACATACCATTCTGAGGTAGATATTTCACTTTTCCTACTTCCTTTTATTAATTATTAGCTCCCTCTTGTCCTGAGATTTTCTACTTTTATTCTATTTTTTAATATTCTCTAACAATTTGTCTTCAAGGCAAGGACTTTCTGATGAAGACTCCTGTAGCTGAGAATATAAAACCAAGAATTGGTAAAGGAGATTGCATCAGATTTAAAAACAAATTGATTATTGTGCATAATACTCTTAATACATTCTTGAATTCTATTTGAAATATTTTGTTGAGAATTTTTAAACTATGTTCATGGTGGATATTTAGAGTTTTCTTTTTTGGTTGTATCTTAATCTGATTTTGGTATCAGGGTTAACTGGATTTATAAAATGAATTCGGCAATATTATTTTTTTCTCCACATTTTATGGAACTATAAGAGAAGTGCTGGTATTAAATCTTTTATATAAGTTTCTGATAGAAAGTCTGGTCTCAGGCTTGTCTTTGTGGGGAGAATTTTAATTACTGCTTCTGTCTAATCGCTCATTATGGGTTTTCTTGGATTATTTATATCATCTGGATTTAATTTTGATATGTTTTATGCATTTAGGAATTTATCAACTTAGGTTTTCAAGTTTTTTGGAATATGAAAGTTTGCATTTATTTCCTAATACTGTGTATTTCATTGGTGTCAATTATAATAACCAGTTTTGCATTGCTAATTGATTGATAAAGGGACTTTAGTTTGATTAATTTGGCTGGGCACTTGTCAATCTTGTTAACTTTTTCAAAGAACCAACTCTATGTGCTCAGTTCTTTTAGTAACTTTTGCTCTGATTTAACTATTTCTTGTTTTCTGGTTTTGGGATGGGCCTCCTATGGCTATAGACCTTCCTCTTAGGACTATCTTGATTACATACCAGAGCATCTGGTAGGCATTATTTCATTTATATTAATTCCTATAAAATGATTCATTTCCTACAAGATATCTTCAGTGGTCCATTGTTCATTTAAAGTATTTTGTTAATATGCATGCAGCTGTATAAAGGCTAGAAAAAAGCCAAGATAATATTGCATACTAAAATTTTTCAAAGAACACCAAAGGCGAAATTAATAAAAGCAAATTGATAAACTCAAAAATATTATCATAGTGTGTTGTTACTTGGAGCTATCATTGATTGAAACTAATTTGAATTCTTATCATGTGATAAAATTACTGCTATTGAAAACCAACTATTATTTTATAGAATGTTCCTTTGAAAACAATGGTTAATTATATACTCATGCATGTTTTTGTAGTTACAGAATAAAGTCTGACAATTTTTTTAGAACAAAAATACATAAATAAAAATAAAAGTGTTTTGTTGAGTCTCCATATTATAGCAAAATGAACATGAGCTCACTGCCCCTTCCCTGTATTCATTGTTACATTCTGAGGACATTTGTTTGCCACAGATGGCCAGTGGAATAGCATGAGGTGAGAGACAACCATATCTTTGAAGTCCTGTGAGACAAAAGAAGGATTTGCTTTAACTATGATAAGGAAGTTAGGAAAAGATGAGGCTGGAGCATACCTGGGGAGGATTACCTGAACTTCCTGGAACCCATTGTAAATGTGTGACTTGCTAGGAGCTTGTAATTTACATGTCTAATGTCAGTACACATCTCTGTGCCCTACTATAAAATCTCTGTAACTCAGGTTTGGGGCCAATGCTTCATTTATGCTTGGACTGCCCAGGCTAGGACCTGGCCTGAGTGTAAAATTAAACTCCCCTCTCCCTTTGCTGCAAAGGCTTTGTCTGTTTGTCACTGAGTATTTCTACAACATTAAAATATATTTCTAGTTTCAGAAGTATCTCTTGTTATTTATTTCTAGTTTTATTCCACAGAGATCTGATAAAATGCAAGGAAACATCTCATCTTTTTGTATTAGATAAAACTTGTTTGTGATCTATGATGTGGTCAATTTTGGAGGTACTTTCATGTACCACAGAGAAAAATTGCATTCCTTATCTGTTGGAAGGAATGTTCAGTAGATATCTGTAGCATCTCACTAGACTGTGGTGTAATTTAGCACTGAAGTGTCTTTGATGATTTTTAGTTTGGGGGACCTGTGGAAACATGTGAATCGGGTATAAAAGTCCTTGCTTATTATTGTGCCTGGACCTATGAGGCCTTATGTTTACTATTGTTTGCTTTATAAAATTGGAGGCTCCAATATTTAGAACATAAACTCTAATGTGTATTGATTAATTCTTACTATTATTAACATGTATTGTCCCTCTTTGTCATTTTGGATTAGCTTTGGTTTGAATTCTACATTGTTATATATCAGAATAGCCACATATTTTTTTTTTCAGTTTACTCAAGGCTCATTTTACTGTGGCCAGACTACTGGGGTGATCAGTGTGGGTACCAAACAAAAACCCAGGAGTCAGAACAGCCCTGCAAGTGGGTCTTCGGGGTGTTCAACAGGGTGTTCCTCTTCATTCTTTGGAATCCATAGACATGATCCACTCTGCACCATACCCACCCGCATTTCAGATCCACAGGCATAAATTTATCTCACTACCTGTTTAAAAAGAAAAGTAACAGCCTCTTGACATAACCTGAGAAAACAGGGTCTTTTTCCTCTTCTCATAAAAGAAGGGAATCTCCATAACTGGTTTTTAGATTGAACATAAATGGTCTTCAGAGTGCCAGAGACACTCTCCTGGGGCACACTGGTGCTGTGGGGAAAGGGTCACAGGGTGAGCATCAATTAGTGTCCATGCTACAAGCCTCATCATCACCCAAGCCCTGTTGGGAGCTGCTCGACCTCAGGGCTCTATCAGAAGACCCAGAACAACTGGGAAGTGAAGGCGCCTTGTAATACTCTTAGTAAAACAACACATAAGCTGCTTTCATCACTATCTAATCCTTAGAGGCCAGGGACACACTGCTATCATCAAAGTAATACAATTTCCCTTTCAGTCTGTTCTTTGCATATGCAGTGTAGTGGCCAACTCCATGGCTCCATAGTGGTTGGACACGGCAATGGGTCATAAACATAAGGCCTTGCTAATGGGTCACATACAAACTCAGACATGTTCAGACCTCTGATGGGGAATTCTATGACTATGTCCAGTTTATCCCTCCAGTATCTATTATAGGAGAAACGTTTGAGGTGGACCACCAATATCTTGGGCAAGGACCACAGGTCAAACTTCTTTGTCGCCTATTGGTGCTTCTTACAGGTGGGATAGTACCAGGGGTCATGCTCCCCAAGGGTCTCCATGGTAGTGAAGAGCTCGATGCACTCCCGCAGGGCCACCGCAGTCTTCTTCTTCTTCTGAGGCTGCAACATGCTCATATGCTTCTTGCAGGCCTCAGATTCTTGCTCATCATAGTAAAGGTTCCGGGTCTCACTGTCCCAGTCAATGGCCAGTGTGGATCGAGAGTTGAGTTTGAGTAGTTTCCCATCAGTAGCAAGTGAATTTATATCAGCATTTCCATAGGAGTTCACGAGACTGAAGGTAAAAACCCTTTGTTGGCGTGGCTGGCCTTTGACCTTTTGGGTGGTCTCACTAAGGTCCTCTCCCTGCTCATCCTCACCACTGCCTTCTGTTTCTGAAAGCTGTTCCTTGTCTTCCTCCTGCTGCTCCATTTCTTCTTCCTCATCTCCTTCGTAGCTGCCCCTGGAGCCATTGCAGGCCCCTGGCTCCAAGGGTGAACTGAGAAAATTGTCAGGCAAGGGCTGTTTTATATAGCGGCTGATAGGATCACAAACAGCCTGGTACAAAGACTCGAGGGTTAGCTTGTGCTTTGGGACAGAAATCAGAAGTGGCTGCCCATAGAGCACTGCCGCGAAATATGTACTTGATGGCCTGGACTTCCTTTCCCTAAAGTAGACTGGAAGGAAGGGTGATATACTCCAAGTCATCCATGCAAGTGTTGCAGACCTCATACACAAAAATGTCATCCCAAGGCATTATGTGACTTAAACCTTCATCCATTTGGAAAGTTTTGTGGAACTGATGATTATACACATTTGTTACCACCATGTTTTCTGCAGCAACACCAGACGGCCTGGAGAGAGCCTCGCACAGGTCAGACACAGCTCCCATCAGTGGCACAGTCACACGGTACTGGATAGGTCTGCTCTTAGGGTCAGCAGGAACCAGGAAGACCTTCATGGCTCTATCCTTCTTTAAGGTCAATGGGAGATTTAAATAGCAAAATGGGTCAAAAGTCACAGAATCTTTAGTACATTCTGGACAAACCAAAGTAGATCTGAAGAGGCCATGGAAAGTGTCCAGATCACAGAATCATTCCTCAGCCTGTGATTCTCCCAGGCTTCCTTTGTCACCACCTTATGTGGCCACCCATTGTCATCCTTTGGCTCCAAATAGGGTTTCTTCTTTACCTGGTTCAGATCTTCATGCAATCCATCTAGAATAAAGACTAACAGCTCCTGAGCGTCTTGTTGCTGATAGCCATAAAACTGAGGGGCAAAACGCCCCACTTGGGTTTTGAACATGCGAGGTGCCACATGAGAGTCCCTTCCATACCACATCTGCTTAATGAGTTCTGCATAGGCCTCTGCAATCCCTCCTTTCATCCCCAGAGGGTTGTCTCTATTGATTTCGGCCTCATATTCATCTTTGAGAAAATACTCGGTCAATGGTGCAGTGTTGCTCAGGAACTACAAAGCAGAGTTCATGAAGCAGGTGTTTCCCAGGTTTCTGAGTCCACAGAGGCCAGGATGTATATACGATGATGGGGGCTCCTGACAATTATACGAAGCAGAGAAGCCAGATCCACCCCTGCTGACACAGGATCTGTGCATCCCAGAGGTATTAGTGCTATCACCATTTGCAATGGGAGAGGCAGACACTGAGGCATAGGGACTTGCTGATGATTTTGGAGAGGCAGTAAAATTTCTGCTAGGTGCAGTGCTTGATTTTGACTGAAGCATCTGCCTGGGCCATGTGCTATCTTCATTTTTGGGCTCAATTACTAGCAACTGACCCTGGTAGAGCCCAGCATCCTGGATAGTGTTGTCTAACTTGCTCAACTGCTCATAGGTGTTGCTCATGTATTTGTTCCAGAGCCATATTTCATGCTCTGCAGGGATGTTGAACAGCTTCTGCATCTCCTTCTCGATGGTTGCAATGGTGTCTGCCTTGCAAAAATGGCAACTCAGCACATTGGTGGGGTCACTGTTCTCACAGAGCTTCACTTACAGCAAATAAACCTCCACTTTGCAGTGTTTAACAAACAGGCCATGCTTCACAACTTTTCTGACAATGGGCTGCTGGTCTTCTACACAGCCATACCAATTTAGTAATTTATTCCAGGCCTCTGTTGGGACCAACACATAATCCAGCTCATCAATCAAGTGTTCTTTCAAGATCTGACTCTCAAGATCTGAAAAGAGTCCAGAGTCGTCTATGGGTCCAGGAAAAAGGTTATGTCCACCCACATTGTACATATCCCACTGTCGAAGCCCACATACTTCTTCCACTGCTTGAACCACCGGCTGTCAATAAGATACCACTGTGCCCTTTGCTGGAGCATGGTGCTCATCAAGGCCCCGAGCTCGGACTTCTGGGTCTCCACATCCAGTTTCTTACCACCATCTCATCCACTGCCCTGGCCAGCCACATATTTTTTTTTTTAAAGTTTCGAACAGGGGCGGAGCATGATGGTGGACAAGTAGCAGCCTCGCCAGGACTCTCTCCGTAAAGGTTTGATTTTCCAGTTGAGATCCAAACCCTGGACCTCAGCTGGCCCTAAACCCAATCCTACCATCTCCCCAGCTCCGGAACCAGCCAGGACAGGGTTCCCTAGTGGCTTTCTGCTCCACAGAGGAACAGAGAGCCGCCCTTCCCCCACCTGAAGCTCCCACCATCAAAATTGTCTCCTCGCTTCCTGAGCCCTTGCCTGCTGAGCACATTTCCCTCCCGGGCCCCCTTCATCCAGCCTCCCTCCAGTGATTCTTGGGCGCACTTCTCCCCGAGACCCCCCCCCCCACATACACAGGTAGACGTGCACAGGTCAGACACAGCTTGGGCAAATTGAACTAGCTCAGTTCCAGAAGCCAACTCCGGACTGCAGCTGCTGAGCGGGGCCAGGCCTCAGGCACCTGGGAACCTCTGCCAGTGCTGAGAGTGCAGAGGTCCTGCCAGGAGGGCACAGGCGGCTTCGGTGGGCACCAGGGACCACGTGCCACTGACAGGAGGGCACAGTCAGGTGGGAAAACACTGGGCTCTATAGTTCGGGGGGCTAGGGATATTTCTACTGCAGCATTCAAACTGGGGACAGGGGCCTATGTGGTAGCTCTAAGACTAAACAGTCACATACAGAATGATCCAGACAAGTAAAGATCTGAGGCTCTCTGGGGACAGAACACCCCAACAGGAAAGACCTCTGTTTAAGATTAAACCTGGTGATCTTTCCACTGGAATCAAAGTGGGCTGAACAGCACTCCCCAGGGTGCCTGAGTCCCACTCCCCTACCTGGCCATGGGCAGAAACCAATGAAAAAAACCCACAGAAATCAAAAACAGAACTCCCCAACTCAGGGCTCCTAGTCCCATTATGGATCAGGAAAGTGGCAAGAGAGTAGAGGCAGCAAATACACAATCTCAAAGAGAGAATAATATGACTCCTGACCACAACTGCAATGCAAACATGAAGCAGTTAATGGCTGATATGGAAATTATGAGAAAAGACATGAATGAGATGAAGCTTACCAACTCAAGCATAGACTCAAGATTGAATTTAATGGAGAGAAATATGAATGAATTCAGAAAAACATTAAGTGAATTGAAGATGAATCAACTAAAGGAGGAGCTACACAATCAACTGATTAAATTTGATGAGGACTTAAGAAAACTTAAAAATGATTTTCAGGAATCCCAAGCAAATACAAAAATAGACTGTAAATTGGATCTCACCAAAGAATTGGAGACTATAAACAAAATTATAGCAGAAACCAATAATGAAATGTGTTGCAGTCAGCTTTCTAGTTGCTGGGCAGAAAGAACCCAAACAAAAGCGGCTTAAGGAGGAATGGGTTTATTTGGCTTATGGATTCAAGGGGAGACTCCATCCTGGCAGGGAAAACGATGGCATGAGCAGAGGGCTGGACATCACCTCTGCCACAACACTGCAAACAGCGGCAGGAAGGTGTGCCAAACACTGGCAAGGGGAAACTGGCTTATAACCCCCATAAGCCCATCCCCAACAAAACAGCTTCTTCAAGGTTGTAAAACCCAAACTGCCATCAGCTGAGGACCGATCTATCAGAACACATTCATTTGTTTGTGGGGGACTCCTGGATCAAACCATGACAAAAAGGAATTTGTAAAAACCTCTCTTGAATCAATCAGTCCCAGAGTTGATAATCTGGAGGACAGACTCTCAGACGTGGAGGACAAGTCAGAAGGAATTAAAAAGGATGTTATAGGTTTCAATAAATTCAAGAAATCAAGTGAGCATAATTTGAGGGATCTATGGGATACTATAAAGAGGCCCAATATTAGAATCATGGGGATCCCAGAGAGAGAAGAAGCCCAGGCTAAGGGAGTAGGAAATATCTTCAACAGAATTATTCAAGAAAACTTTCCATATCTAAAAAGAGAAAGTCCACTCAACTTTCAAGGGGCCCAGAGGACTCCAAACAGACAGGACATGAAGAGGAATTCTCCAAGACACATTTTAATTTAAGATGCCTAACACAGAAAGCAAAGAGAAAATACTCAAAGCTGCTAGAGAAAAACAAACCATAACTTATAAAGGAAAAGCCATCAGATTTACCTCAGACTTCTCATTAGAAACCATGAAAGCCAGAAGGGCTTGGAATAATGCTTTTCAGGGCCGAAAGAAGTATGGCTTTCAACCTAGACTACTGTACCCAGCAAAGCTATCTCTTATAATAGATGGAGAAGTGAAAGTGTTCCATGAAGTAAAACAGCTCTACGAATATTTGAAAACAAAGCCAAAATTTCAGGAGATACTGCAAGAGATATCCCACACAGAAGAAACAATATCTTCCTCAGAAGGGTACCAGAGATCAGACATGACAATCACAGTCAGTGTGCTAATAACAGCAGCACGGACAACAACCTCCATTAACCCTTCATCATGGCAGGGCTTAAAGCAAACCTCACAGTTATATCACTGAATATAAATGAACTTAACTCCCCTATAAAAAGACACAGACTTGTATGGTAGATCAGAAAAATGGACCATACTATCTGCTGCCTTCAGGAAACACACTTTACTTCTAAAGACAGCAATCTTCTTAGAGTAAAAGGATGGAAAATAGGTTATCAGGCATGTGGAAGTAAAAAGCAAGCAGGTGTTGTTACATTAATCTCTGACAAAATAGACTTTTCACCAAAATCAATTAAAAAGGATAATGATGGTCACTTCTTTCTCATCAAAGGAATGATCCAGCAGGAAGATGTCACCATCATTAACATATATGCACCTAATTTGGGTGCAACACAGTTCATAAAGGAAACCCTACTCAAAAATAAAGCAGAAATAGACTCTAATTCCATCATAGTAGGAGACTTTAATACACCTCTATCAGCTCTAGACAGATCAACCAAACAGAAGGTCAGCAGGGACACAGCGGAGCTTAATAAAACCATTGATCAGATGGTAATAACATATTTACAGAATGTTCTAACCCAAAGATACAGAATATACATTCTTCTCAGCAGCGCATGGGACTTTTTCTAAAATTGATCACATCTTAAGTCACAAATCTTCCCTAAACAAATTCAGGAAGATTGATGTAGTTCCTTGCATCATATCAGACTATATTGCATTAAAGCTACAAATTAACAATGGAACAGGATCCAGAAAATACACAAAGTACTGGCGCCTGAATAATTCACTCCTAAAAAATGATTGAGTCATCCAAGAAATAAAACAGGAAATTCAGAATTTACTAGTAATAAATGATGACGATAACACATTTGAAAAAGTTAATAAGATTGATAAACCCCTGGCCAATGTAATCAAATGAAGAAATGAGAAAGCCCAAATCAACAAAATCAGTAAGGACAATGGTGAGATCACAACTGATCCTGAAGACATTGGAAGAATCATCAGGTCATATTTCCAAAAACTCTACTCCACAAAATTAGAGAAACTGGAAGAAATGGATAAGTTTTTGGACACCTACCAACTGCCAAAGCTTAACCCAGAGCAGATAAAAGCACTAAATAAACCTATAACATTCACAGAGATTGAAGATGTAATCAAAAACCTTCCCAAAAGGAAAAGCCCAGGAACAGATGGTTTTTCAGCCAAATTCTACCAAGCCTTCATCATAGAGCTGAAACCACTCTTTCTGAAGCTTGTTAGAAGCATAGAAAAAGAGGGAAGGATTCCAAACACCTTTATGAAGCTACCATTGCCCTAATCCTCAAACCAGGCAAAGATGCAACAAGAAGAGAGAACTACAGATCCATATCTCTGATGAACATAGTTGAAAAAATCCTGAACAAAGTCCTAGCAAACCGGATACAACGATACACCAAAAATTTTATCCACCCTGAAAAAGTTGGCTTTATCCCAGCGATGCAGGGATGTTTCAACATATGCAAGTCGATAAATGTAATACATCACATTAATCAGCTCAACTACAAAAACCACATGGTTATCTCAAAAGATGTGAAGAAGGCCTTTGACAAAACCACTGAATGTTCAAAGCTCTCGAAAGAATAGGCATAGATGGCCTATAACTCAATTTAATAAAGACAATTTACAAAACTCCTAAAGCACAAATCATTCTCAATGGGGAATGACTCAAGGAGTTACCACTCAATTCAGGAACAAGACAAGGCTGCCCACTCTCACCACTGTTCTTTAACATAGTGCTTGAAGTTCTAGCCCAAGCAATAAGAGAGGAGAAGGGCATAAAAGGGATACAAATCGGAAATGTAGAAATTAAACTATCGCTCTTTGCAGATGACATGATCCTTTATATATCAAACCCCAAGAATAGTATCAGTAACCTCTTGAAGGTGATTAATGCCTTCAGCAAGGTGGCAGGATACAAAATTAACACACAAAAATCAGTAGCCTTTCTATATGCAGAAGACAAGCAGACAGAAAAAGACATTAGAGAGACTGTCCCATTTTCTATAGCCTCAAAGAAAATCAAATACCTTGGAATATCACTAACCAAGGTTGTAAAGGACTTATATGAGGAAAATATTGAAACACTCAAGAAGGAAAGAGAGGAGGATGTGAGAAGGTTGAAAGATATTGCATGTTCATGTTTAGGGAGAACCTATATAGTAAAAATGGCAATCCTGCCAAAAGCGATTTACAGATTCAATGCTATGCCGATAAAAATGCCAACCTCTTTCTTCACAGACATAGAAAAAATAATCCCTAAATTTATTTGGAAGGGCAAAAGACCTCAGATAGCCAAAACTATTCTAATTAAAATATCCTACTCAGGAGGTATCACCATGCCTGACCTCAAAACATACTGCAATGCCATAGTAATGAAAACAGCATGGTACTGGCATAAAAACAGGAAGACAGATCAATGGAACAGAATTGAAAAGCCAGCTTTAAACGGAAGTAACTTCAGTTATTTGGTCTTTACAAGGGGGCCAACAATGTACGCTGGGCCAAAGATAGCATCTTCAACAAATGGTGCTGGACGAATTGGATAAATATGTGTAAAAAAATAAAAATAGACCCACTCCTTTCAGCATGCACACAGATCAACTCCAAATGGATCAGAGACCTTAATATAAATCCGGTAACCCTGAACACCCTGGAAGAAAAAATAGGAGGAACATTACATGAAATAGGAGTAGGGAAAATTTTCCTGAGCAAATCTCCAGCAGCCGAGGAAATACAACAAACACTTAACCAATGGGACGTGATCAGGCTCAAAAGCTTCTGTACAGACAAAAAAACCATACTCAGAGCCAATAGACCCCCTTCAAATTCGGAAATGATTTTTGCCAGCTACAACTCAGACAGAGGCCTAATTTCCAGAATCTACAGGGAACTCAAAAAAAATTAATAACAAAAACCCAAAATACCCCCTCACAAAATGGGGTTCTGATCTCAACAGAGATTTCTCAGAGGAGGAAACACAAATGGCCTTGACTCATCTAAGAAAATGCTCAACATCATTAAGCAGCAGAGAAATGCAAATCAAAACCACAATGAGATACCATCTTACCCCTGTCAGAATGGCAATCATAAAGAAAACCAACAACAATCATTGTTGCCGAGGATGCGGGGAAAAAGGAACCCTCATTCATTGCTGGTGGGATTGCAAACTTGTTCAACCGTTATGGAAAGCAGTGTGGAGACATCTAGAAAGAATGGAATAGAACTATCAATGGATCCAGCTATCCCTCTACTAGGCATCTACCTGCAAGATGCCACATCTCGATGCAGAAAATTTTGTACAACTATATTTATAGCAGCTCAATTCATAATAGTCAAGAATTGGAATCAACCCAAATGCCCATCCATGGAGGAATGTACAGAGAAACTGTGGTATATTTACACTATGGGATTCTACTCAGTTGAAAGGAAAAATGACATATCGAAATTTAGGAAAAAATGGTCTGACTTTGAGCAGATCTTACTAAGCAAACACTCAAAAGAACAGAGAATTGAACGCTGTCTACTCTCCATTGTATGCGGTCCTTAACCAGGATAATTGTTTTCTTTATGCAGACTATTAGAAAGAATTGAGAGGTTATGAATGAGGTGTAAGGGTGAGGGGGGAATGGCTTAAGCATGAGGCTAAGCCAAATTAGGTTCAAAAACATAAAATCCTCACGAGCACACTGTAACCTATATAGTAAGTAGTGGGCGTCAACTGTTAAGAGGGGCCATGAGTAGGTGGGGAGAATGTCTAAGTCTGTGAATAATTGAGCAGTCTGACAGCCTCGGGTCACAGCCACCAGTTCCTTCCCTCAATGAGCTGTTGACCAAAGTGACCCATGAGGTTCCAAAAACAAGACAGAATTCTGTCAAGGCTTTTGAATGCCCTCCCCAGGCCTAAGGCAAAAACCCATTGCTGACGAAACCACAGAATGCCATCGATTAGCATCGAGGGACCCTTCCAGGTCTGGAATGGTAACCAGCCCCCAGATGGAAGTTAGTGCAGGGCTGGAAGGCACTACACAAGCTGCCAGGGGAAGCTGATCAACGACAACTGGAGTAAACAGACATGATACACAGTCTGCGGCCATGAGTAGGTTGACCACACCTCCTACTGGGAGAGATCAGCAAACTAAGAAAGGAGCACTTGTGCAACGGAGAAGCCTGGGCCTGGGGGAGACAATCAATAGCTATTAAATTCAGCCAAATATTCCACTCAGTGAGGGGGAACCCTTAATTGTAACTGGGGACTCAGGGTGATATGCACCAGATCCGATACTCTTGGGCTCTCGAGAAAAGATGCGCTATGCGAGAGTATGACTGGGAGGCTACTAAAAATACATGCTAGGTAATGCAGAATGGTGTATATTTGTTAACATATACTGATCTCACTCTCCGATGGGGATTGTGTTTGTATTTTTCAGGATGCAGCGAGAGAGCTGTGGCCCATATAATCCTACCAACGGACCACAGGCAGAAAGCTGAGTTCCTGGCAAGAGATGAGCCACCACAGTCATATCGTGGAGGATCCATATGGAACCCTACAGAGAAGGATAGGATGAACAAGGAACCCTCATCCACAGCCATTCAATCAACAAAGGATAAGCCAGTGAGACAGAAACCAACTAATCTCGACACAATAACCCCTAAACTCACAACATTAAAGCATCCTTAATACTCACCCACCACGACTCAGGGAACTGAGTGGAAGAGGGGGTGGAAAGATTGTGAGAGCCATGGTGGGGGAGAATATCAGAGGCATGGCACCCCTCAATAACAACACACTTGGGTCAGGAGAACCCTGCTGAATACTAGGCCATCCATGGTCCCCTACCAGAAAGACTGATACAGACGACCCACGAAGGAGGATATCCAGCTGACTCGGGATGGAGAATGGGGGGCAATGAGGAATTGGGGATAACAACTCATTGTTGGCCCACTAAACAATGTAACTCATTGTGGACAAAAATAATAATAATAAAAAATATGTTTCTGTATGCTTTATTTTTTTCCCATCCATTGACACTCAGTTTGTTGATGTTCTTTCTAGCAATGTATGATTCTTAAAGACAACAGATACTTGGATCTTGTTTTATAATCCAGTTATTATATGTCCTTTGATTGGATAGGCGAGGTCATTTACATTTAACGTTTCTCTTGAGAGGGTTTTTCTATAAGTTTTTTGGATGATGTTCTTGTCGGCTGGGTGGTTATTTCTTTTCCATCTCTCATTAGTTCGGGAGCCTTGGTGAGCATTATTGCATGTGTTTTCATGGGTAACTATTTTTCTTCTTATCTATATAGTAGTACTTTAAGAATTTTCTGTACTGCTGATTTGGTTGTCATGAACTTCTTTGTGTTTGTCTTGGAATATCATTTTTCTCCATTTTTAAAGATAATTATGTTGGGTATAACACTCTTGTTTAGAAACTGTTTACTTTCAGGGCCTGAAACAGAGTGTCAAATGCTTTTCTGGATTTTAGGGTTACCTTGAGGAAAGATCTGAAATTTTTTCTGAAATTTCTGCCTTTTTATGTGAATTGATTCTTTTATTTATTTATTTATTTGTGTGTGTGTGTCTATGAGAACACATATGACACAATGAAATAACTGAGTGGTTTGTCTTCCCCTCTCACCTTGTATAAGACAGGCTTCTACTTTGACTTTCTCTGTTGAATGTGTGCGGGTCTAATTACCTCATGAGCTTCTGCATTCTGATGTATTGGCTTCCCATTCCTATGGATTCCTTGGGATCATGTTCTACTTTCCATTGGTTTTATCTGTATGCTAGATAATTGAAGTCTTATTGGTATTCTTGCCTTCAAGTGCCTTGATCCATTGAGTCATCTGAGCTCCTGCTTTTGTTCCTGAAATCTTGGTTATGGTGTGCCAAG
Organism: Zapus hudsonius; assembly: GCA_004024765.1. Taxonomy (NCBI): domain Eukaryota; kingdom Metazoa; phylum Chordata; class Mammalia; order Rodentia; family Dipodidae; genus Zapus; species Zapus hudsonius. The sequence goes on along the minus strand of PVHP010020587.1, from coordinate 15,090 downwards.
GAAAGGTTGATTTCTGGCTGACTGAATTTGTGGCTCTAAATGCTTCTTTTGTTTGCATGCCACCTTCTCTCCCTAGGTTTTGGAGGTTTTCTGCTATTATTTCCTTGAATAATCTGTCTACTGCTCATATATTATCTTAGATCCTTCTTCTGTCCCCTGAATTCTAAGATTTTTGACTTTTGGATGTACCCCAGACTTCTTAAAAATACTATTCATGTAACTTGATTTTTTTCTTCTAATGCTATGTGTCCGTTGAATGATTGTCTTAACTTTGTCATTTCTCCCTAAAATTTGGTCTTCTACACATTATTTTTGTTGGTTATGCTTTTTTTGCAACTTTTATTTGAGTGATTGTTTCTTTCATTTACAGAATTCCTGTTTGGTTTTTGTTTTTCCATTTTTTTATTTCCTTGTCCAATGAGTCATCCATATATATATACACTGGCCTGTAACAGAGATGGTTTTCAGCGAGTTACACTGGCTGGATTTCTTCTATGAAGACAGGTGGGCAGTCCCATTGTGAGGACCTGTCTTCCACTTGTTTCTCCGCCTGGGCTACGCCATTGGAGGATATACAGCTGGAGGAATTTAATTCAGTACACCACAGACATACTTGCTCATCTGTGTTTACTGGTGCACTATTTATAATATACAAGCTTTGATATCAGACATCCAGCCTGTCAACAGAAGAATGGATGAAAGAAAATGAGCTAATAGGTTCAGATATAGGGAGAAATAGATATACTGAATTTTATTTAGTCAAATATGTGAAAATGTGTCATTTTCAGGAAAATGGTTGGTGTTACTTGAAAAAAAACCACTCAAATACCAATGTCACATGTTTTTTCTAACATATAGAAACTAGATTTTTAACATTCATGGAGGATATTAAAGTAGAAGGTTATTATTTGGTGGAGGAAAAGGGGCAATCAGGTAACAAGAATGATGTGAACATGATTAAAGTTCATGATCTGCAATTACCAATGTCATAATGAAACACTCATTTTTATGAATTTTTGTTATCAATAAAACACATGATTAAAAGCTCATATATATTGGGAATTACATAGATTTGACATTTTTCAGCACTGAGAAAAACATAAGGCAGGAGACAGAGTTAAATAAACAGCCCCTGTCTATACCTTCTGATAAACAGAGTCACCTTGTTTTCTTTAATAAAAACCCTGGGTCATTGGTTCAGTAGACATTTCAGAAATAAATAAGTGGCTGAGGAAGATACTGCAAAGTATTTTGTTCAGATTGTAAACCATAAGATTGTCCACATTCTGGAAAACTAATATGTCTTGGTTATTCATATGCTTCAAAGGTGCTCAAAGATTAATGAATTAAAGCATAATGTATTTCTCAATCTACATTTATACTCTATTTAAACATATATTTCATTACAGTGATGCTAGATTTTAATAATTATGGGGAAATAATGAGACAGACTATAATTTCATGATTTAGTATAATAAACACTACCACTATATCACTATTCTTAATTGTCATTCATATTTTTTATATTTAATTTATTTGACAGAGAAAGAGAGAGTGAGAGAGAAAGAGAATGGATGCAACAGGGCCTCCAACTATTACAAATGAACTCCAGACACATATGCCTTCTTGTGCATCTGGCTTTATATGGGCACAGGGGAGTCAAACTCTGGTCCTTCTGCATTTCAGGCTTAACCACTAAACCATCTCTTTAACCCTCTCATTTTTTTTAAAATTGACTTTCTGTTTTCTCATACCAGAGATCTTTGGGTGTTGATGGATCTGTGCTGACCACAGATGGACAAGCAAGAAGCAGATGCTTGTCTAAGAAGCTCTGTCATCTCAGCTTTCTTGATGTCTCAAATGTCACAGTTAGCAATCTTTGGTCTCTGCTCCCAAGCAATCAGCCTTCTGTAACACATTCTGTATACCTTGGATAACTACTTAGAGCTTTCTTCTGCATTTACAAACTTCTAGACCTCTTTCTTGAATGAAGGTCTTCTTAAACCTTATCCCAGTAAATACAACAGATTAAATTTTTATAATTTTATATTTTGCAGGTTTATTCCTATACCAGAGTCTGTATTCATATACAAAATTATATAAAAACACACATGTGTTTATGTGTTTATGTGTGTGTGCATACTGTTTTTAACTTAAGAAACACAAATAGCTTTTTGGTGTTTTAAAATTATATACATTCATTTTAACCATACACATAGACATATAGAGAGATTTGAATGGTACCAATAATATCAGCTAAGTTAAAATGAAATGTACACACCATTATTATTATATAATCTTTCAAATTTATTTATATACATGAATGTATATATACATAAATATATATTATAATTTTTGAATAAATTCACTTAGATAACTTAATAGTGACATATGTTCATGTCAGTATAACTATGTATAGAAATTTATATATTATATATGTTTTCATTTTCCCTACCCTATTTGTTCTTAGATATGCAGATAAATAATTCATTCTTTTATCAAATTTTAATTTGCTATCAATTTTAGCATTGGTAATGACACATGGTGGCATAGACTTTATTATGAAGTACTTATTTGTGTTGGACTCTGAAATCACTCTTTTATAATGTACCAATACATTGATTGATGTGGAAAATGAATTTTCAAAACTTCATATATGCTTTAGTTATTTCAAACAAATTGTTTTTGAAAGGTACAGATGGGTGATTAGGATTCTTTATTACTCTTTCATATTCCATCCTCCTGAGTAGTTTGACCAAGGTTAGTATAATACTGACAAGTTGTAGCTGAGTATTTTCTCTTCAAAGAATTTTGTATTTTTTAGGATACTCTACCTAACATGGACTGCTTACTTCTCTGTCTGTATTTTGACATCTCTTTCTCACAATGTGTTGGTTTGAATGTAGTAAAAGTTTGTGGTAGTTTAAATAATGTCCCCCAATAGATTCAAAAGTTTATTATAGGGGCTGGAGAGATAGCTCAGATGTTAAGGCATTTGTCTCCAGTGCCTATGGACCCTGGTTCAATTCCCCAGTACCTACATAAGCTGGATTCACAGTGGCACATGCATCTGGAGTTCATTTGCAGTGGCTAAAGGCCCTGGTGCACCCCTTCTCTCTCTCTCTCTCTCTCTCTCTCTCTCTCTCTCTCTCTCTCTCTGTCCCTGTCTCTTTCTCTCTCTCTCTCTGCTGACAAGTAAATAAATAAATAAAATATTTAAAGAAAGTTTATTATAATTGTAAATTGTCTCCAGCCAGTTCTGGTGGAGGAGGTGTGTCACCTTGGCCAGATCCTAGGGTTCAGCCCTAAGGTGTTTCTGGGGTGGGTCTGGAATTCTAGCTATACATATGCAAAAAGCAGTCTGAGCTCAAGTGAGTTCCTTTTGTTAGTTTTGGAGTGTGCTTGCTTGTGGTGCTGGGGGTGGGCTTCTGTCTCTGTCTCTGCTTGGATCTGTGAAAGGGGGCCAGCCTTTTTTCCTTAACTTCCCCTGGATCTGTTAGTTTCAATAAATACCTTCCTCCCCAAAATTGTGCCTGGAGATTCATCCCAGTGACATGTGGCCTACTAGGACAAAGGTGTAACATAGGCACAGTGTTTGAACACTTGATTCCCAGCTGGTGGTTGTGTTAGGGAAGGTTATTGTATCATTTGGTCATTGTGAGCACTCCTGGAGGCAGTGTGTCACATGGGTGGGCCTTGAGTTCTTACCCTCCAGTAGTTGTTCTCTCCTTTTCTCTCTCTCCTCCCTGTTGATGTGATGATGTGGACTGGCTTCTTTAACTGACATGTATTCCACACATGACATCCTCTGCCCTCTGGAACTGTGAGCAATAATAAACACTTTTCCTTCCATAAATTGCTTCTAGTTGGGAATTTTTTCTCACAAATTCATGAAAGTACTTGTTGTCAGTCACACCCTGTTGGGATGAATCTTCAAAATCAGGATGATTGGGGAGGAATATATTTATTGAAGTAATAGATCCAGGGGAAGTTCCAGAACAGTAAAAGAGGCTGGCCCCTTTCACAGGTCCAAGCAGAGAGAAAAACCCATCACTGGCACCTCAAGCAAACACACTCTAACCAGCAAACAGCAGGAACGCCAGTCTTAAGCTCAGACTGCTCTTTGGATATCTAAGGCTGGAATTTCACACCTACCCCAGAAAAACCTTAGGGCTGGACCCTAGGAGGCCAGGCCAAGGTGACAAACCCTCCATCAAGGTAGCTGGAGAAAAACTTTAATAGACTTTTGAATCTATTGGGGGCTTTCAATCAAACTAACAGTATCTGATATAAAAAACTTGTACCAGGAGTTGGGTTATGAGTGTAATAAACATTACCTTAAGGTTTTTCATCTTTTGAAACTTCTTTGCTGGTGGAATGTGGAAAGATTTTGTATAAAATTAGGATGAAATAAACAACAGAGTGATTATTCCAAAAGGAATCACTAAAGGCTCAGAGAATTTTAAGGCCTTGAAACTACCCAGTTGTAGATTATAGTTTAGAAGTCTTATGTACTGTGTTCTTCTAAAGTACCACTGATGAAAGGAAACTTTGGCCACATTAATTAGAAATTAGAATAATTGTCAAGGGAGCCAATTGGGACAAAATGATCTGGTTACAGCAGAAATGGATGAGTTTGACTTACAAGAAGGATAATAACCCTTCCTCTCTATATTAGAGTAGATGTTGTTAAATAATTTGTGAGCAAATATTGCAACTTACAGAACAGAATACAAAATGTACTGTGGAAAATCATGAGTATCTTGGAAATTAATTTGCAGACAACCTGCTTTTGCAAGTTCAAAGGAAAAGAAACATCTTAAATTTGAAGTGGTAAACATAACTTTGAAAACCTGCTGCTTCATAAAATAAGGAGTAATGATTACATTATTTTGTTTTCTTTATTCTTTCATTCTCATAACATTAAAGAATAATCTACCCACATTATTATTATAGAAAAATAAATCAGCAGATATTACAGTAGCCTAGACATTGTCATTTCTTATTACACATGCCAGTCCAATGCATGCCCACTAAAACATTGTCTCCAGGACTTTGGCCACTTCAGGAGGATTGCAAACCAAGGTCTCAGTCACAATGAAATCCTGATACACAACCTTAACCAACTCCACAATGTGGGCAAGTTCTGAATTCATAAATAGCACAATGCAAATAGGATATGTACATATCTTCACTACTTCTTCTTTTGTCAAACAAAGGAATATTTTGCAGTACACTTTTATTATTGCATTGTTTTATTTTTTTTCTTTTTGGAAATATATCTTTCACATTTAAAAAAAATTGTTATTATTTTCTCAAGAAAATAAGTAGCCTAAATATAATGGAGTTTTTAATAGCTTATTACTATTGTAAAAGTGTGGGAAACACCTTTGAAGATGTGTAAATATATTTAGTAAATGTAGAAACCATATCAAGGAGGTATACTAGGTTCACTTCTATAGTATCAAACTATGAATTTTATATTTCAAGTAGTACTTATAGTGTTAATTTCTTTTAAATCTTTGCTTATTCTCTGAAACACATTTCATCTTGGAATCTTTAAACTTTATACTCAAGAGTTAGGTTTGAACCGAAACAATTTATTGGACAATTATTCCAAGAGCCAGAGGTAAGAGACATAGATTATAAAATAAGGAAAGATAGAAAACCAATGCAAGAATCCTTTATGGTTGGTGCCATTTGCCCTGAGACAAGTATGTCATTTCTTGAAATCTTTAGATTAAACAACAACAACAACAAAAAATCAAATGGTTCATCAGTTGGTCAGAATTTCTAAATTGACACTGATTGTCTTGAATTTTTTCTTTCAAGCACTCCATTCTCCAACCCCAAAGAAGCACTAGAGAACATACAAGAGTTATATGACTCGGACTTAAATGAAAAACAGATAAAGTGGTAGGGATGTTTTAAAACTGGTTGAAGTGATAGCAGTGGAAGGTATAGAAAACAAGAGGGAAGTAATTTGTAAAGTATCACTAATGCTACCTTCATGCACTCAATTAGATCTTTGTGCTTCCTGAAGATAAGATAACCAAATCAAGAGAGCCACATAAAAATGAGTACATTATTAAGATTAATGAGGAAAACTGCTTTTAGCACCATAGTTGAAATTTGGTCTCTTATTGGGTTCATATGGAAATCAACATACATATGCCCATTTATGTTCTTTTTGAAGCATTATCTTTCATAGTTTTCTGCCCATGGGACAATGTCTAGTGTCTTTTATCAATCTTTTAACCATCATTGCTTTCTAGTTGAAATGCTATGAACACTCTGTTTTGGGTGCAATGCATCCATTTTAACACTTAACTAAAAAAATTATGGCTCTCTTTGTAACTCTGCCCTTGACGACTTAGAATCTAATTTAATATTCTAATTAAAATTAAATGTTTCAGTTTTGTTTAATATACCCACAGGAGTTGCCAAGAAATGTCTCCCCTTGCAGCCAATTTAAAGCGTACATTTGAACATTCTTCAGGCCCACCAGCAGAGCAAGTTTATTGAGGGTGATCTTTCATCCTGAAAAATGAATCCAGCTGTGTTGCTACTAAAATGGGGTGGTGTGCAGTCTGTTAAGTAGCATGAAATTCAACTAAATCCTGATCACAATGTGAGAATTGTAATAAGACTACCATAACTATGTCATGCATGGTGAATTTAGAGGACACATTTATTGGAAACATATTTTGCACATTTTTAAAACAAAGTTCTCTATGAATGAGACTGTTTGTCAGTGTTGAAGTTTGTTTAAGAAAACCATAGGAGTTCACATTAAAAAAAAAGTCTTCTCTCATCTTGAAAACTAAAGGTGTTTTGGAGAAGCCTCAATTGTGATTATTGGGCTCTTTTACAGTATTAAGAAATTTAAAACCAATGTACTAATTTAAAATAAAAATAGTAAGTATGTAATGTTAAGCAGATAAAATATAAACAGAAACATATGTCATAATACATAATCAATAGATTATTTGATGTTTTCACATCAGACAAAAACACATTGATGTTGCTGAAACTTCCATTTTTAAAAAATACCAAAATAGAGAATGACATAATATAATGCTGATACCCAATTATGCTCCTACTAAGCATTAATTGTGGTTGTTATGGTTTGAGTATAAAATGTCATATAGAGACTCTACATTGAATGTTTCTTAACTACAGATCCTAGGAACTTGCAGAAGATAATGACAAGTTGCAGGAAGTACATCACAGGAAGTCTGCTTTTGAAAGATGTACCTTGCAATTCATCCTTTCCAAACTCTGCCTCCTGGAGCCATGGTATTAAGAACTTCCCTCACCATATACTTCCACTGTCATGATTGTAAATCCAACTAACTATGAATTAATCCCTCTGAAACCCTGAGTCAAAAGTAAATTTCCCTCCTTTACTGTATTCTCTCAGGCCGTTTGGTCACAGCTATGCAGAATTACGTAACATACATGCAATGAAATGGACATACACATGATACATAACAACTTCAGAATACGCTGGACTTCTCACGTTCTTCGTGGAAGAGGTACTTACACGTAAATATTATGCTGTCCATGATGTCATTAGCAAAAGGGGAACATGAGCAAGAAATTAGAAATTAAGTAACTTGCTTTTAAATAACTCTAAATCGTGCTTATGGGAGTCAAATCCATTTTGCTCCTTATGATTTTGAGGAAATTAAAGGAGCCTTGACTAATTAAAATTCTTCAAACAAAATCTCCCTATTGCAAATATAATTAGAATTAAATTGTGTAATACCTATAATGAAGGCCCTGAAGTCATATGACATGAGGAGACTTGGAATGAAAAAATCTGTCATGTTTACATTCAATAATAATCAGTCAACTATCAACTATCAATGAATTTTATTTACTCATTGATGCAAAGCCCTGTAATGGTACTGCTGTGTTCATTTTGTTAATGTAGGAAAGTGGGACAATCCCAAATACAGACTTGCTCAAATCTTCAGTATCAAAGAGAGACTCTTTAAAAAAAATCCTTGCATATTTATACCGTCCTATACCCATACAACTGCAAACCTGAAAATTATAAAAAGAAACTTTTCTAGGTAGAATGAAATATTTTAAAGTATTACTAAGAGAGTTAGGTAAAGTTTAAAGTGACAAGGTTAGACATATGAAGGAGATAAGGGGACCTTTTCTCCCTTAAAGAAACATGATAAAATAAGATTGAAAGAGCAAGAATATGAAGAGAAGAGTTTTTTCTGATCAACCATCCTTTACTTAATGTATTATATTGCAACTAAATTGTACCTTTTCATTATATTTATGTTTTTAGGTAAGTAGACATCTGTAGTACAAAACTTAGTGACATAAGTTTTTGATTGCTAAAGATTTTTTTTTTTTTTACTAAGAAGTGAGCTTGCATATAAAGCATTAAAAATTGCTTAATTCTATATAGTATCAGAAACTAAGATGGGGCAGAAGAATTTCCACAGGAAACAGACTGGAAAAATTCAAACCATCAGGTAGTTTCCACAGAAAGAACAGAGTTGTATATGGGGTTTACAATCTTTTCTGTACACATGTGAACAATGTACCCACTTTCTATGTATCCTGCAAATTGCTACGACTTCAACAGGCCTTACAAATTGTTAATTTTGAAGTCTGTTTTGTTTTGGGTATTTTTAGAGTTAAATAATTTGTGAGGTTTTATTAGAGATATTTCAAGGGAAATAAATGACACCTTACCAGTGTATTTAAGAAAATGCAGGCTTTTCTCCACAGAGAGAATGACAAAAAAGAAAAAAAATAATTCAAAGCATTTCCTCATTGGAACTATGGAGAGAGATGAGATGACAAGGGCTTCATTTCCTATGCACCCTTCTTCATATTACCAGAATCTAATAACTCATGAAATACTTCCATTAAATATTTGCATTTTATATATGCAAATTAAAAAGGAAGAAAACAAAAAAGACCCTTTTATCTCTGATTGAGGATCCCTTGAGCTTTCCCTCTAAACTGGTGGGATTCTATAAAACATCATTAGAGAATAAATAGCAATCTCGAGCAAACAGAATAGCTTCGGCTGCTCATGTGAAAATGAGAAGATAATATTCATTTGGCTGTAATCATCCACTAAAATGATGTCCCAGGATAACAGAAAAATAATATAGCCCATACTGTTTACCTATTTTACTGAAATGATTCCTTTATGCATCACCCCAAAACTGTCTAAGCACCAGAAATAGACCTTCATCCTCACCTTGCACCAATTCTTTCTTTATTATACTCAAAATAGTTTGTTCAAATGAATAATGCTAGTAGGAATTTTTTTATGTGATGATGACCTCTGGTAAATTTTCCAAGCTGGAAGACTTCTGTCTAATTATGTTTAATGTAAATTCACTTTTTTTCTCTAAAAATTAGTGAAAATGGGACTAGGAAAACGACTCAGTACCCACACAAAGTACTTGCTCCACAGGAATGAGGGCCTGAGTTCAGTTCCCTACTCCCAACATGAAAGCTGGAGCTGCATTGCCTGTCTGTAATTTCTGAAATGGGGAGGAAGAAACCGGAGACACAAGGCTTGCTGGCTATCAGGTGTGGAGTAATTGCTGACCTGCAGATTCATCCAGAGAGTCTATTTCCAAATGTAAGGTGAAGAGCCATCTAGAAAGACACCCGAGTCAATCACGCATACACATGTGCCCTTGCTCACACATGTGCCACACACATATACGCACACTCCCATACTGAAAAGTGAAATGAAGACCCTAGGTGTTCTGTTGTTTTGTCCATTATGGCCAATCCCATGATAGTGATTGTCTCTAAGGTAAACATGCATTATATTCTGAGTTACTTAGGATTACCACTATTGAATTACTCTGCCAACTTCTCTCAATACTATAATACCTGCACAGGGAGCCAGATATTTATTCATTAAAGTGATTCCAATCTTACAGTATCTCAATGAAAATAATTAATAATGCCTTTGGCATTCAAATTGACCAGTAGATTTGTCCTTCCAACTTGCTTGGCAGCAAATAAGGGTAGAACCACTGTGCACAGTCTTCAAACTCTGCAGTATTCCCTTGACCCTCCCCTACCTGGTACACTCACAGCTCTGGGCCCTGCTTTCCTTCAAGTCAATCCACATACTGGTACATTTTATTTATTTTTTCTTTATGTACTTTGCCTATCAAGTTAACCTTCTCTCTAGGTTTTTACCTCTAGTCCTAGAATGGTAGTTAGAAATCATATGTTTTTACACAATTCTCTATTAATTTTTTGATCATATATATACATGATATATATGATATATATATATATATATATATATATATATATATATATATATATATATATATATATATATCCTAAATCACATTTGCATGCATTAGAGGAACTCACCATACTATGCTCAAAACTGATGTGACATCATTACATAATGCCTTTTACCACACTCACCATTTTGAAGTGACCTAATTTAGAAACATGTCAACATTGAGTTTTTGATTGTGTGAACATGCAAAAACAAACAGGAACCACTGACTGTCTTTTCTTTTTCATGCACCAGTCATTATCCAGTTGTATCGTCCCTTCATATAGAGTAGTTGGCTATTGATATCCGTCTACACTGTCAACATATAGATGAAGAAGGTATGGCCTGATTGCTAAATCACCTTAACAATTAAACCTCTCCATGGCCATGTTGGAGTAACAGTGACACTAAAACAATCCAGTCATATGTTGCTTGAAATTCAGAATGATTGAAGCCAATGATTCCTCAATTAAATCTATAAAAAGCATAAAATATAAATACTATATTATTTTATCCACTTTTCTACCTTTTTTTGTACATGCTTATGTTCCAACGAGTTTGAATGCTGTCATTTCAGGCATAGAGTTCACACGTGAACTCTAAATTGTAACACATGCAACACTTTTTACTTGACTTTTTAGTCATTGTTAACCCATTGACTGATATTTTCTTATGTTTTTACAACATCTCAACCTCAATGCATTATTTAGGGAATATAAAATTCTCCTCTTGCATTCCTAAACTCATTTTATACAAATGTTTACCAGTAGAAAATTCAAACACAATTTTTAAAACAGAATCATAATTATAAATATACTTAGATGGTCATAATTGATATCATAATTTAAATAAAATGTTATGGTAGTATTTTCCCTCCAAACGTCAAAGGGATGTTTTTCACTTGTAAAGTGTTGGTCAGAGATGACTGGATCTATTGTGTTCCATTACATGTCTATGTATCATGATGTGTTAATTACTATAAATATGGAATGCAGTTTGAAGTCATAGAATATGATGCTTCCACTTAGGTGGTATGTCTCGAAATCACAAAGTCGACTTGAGATCTTGTGAATTATCTTTCTTGATTCACCACTATTATTTTCATAGATCATTTACTTCCTTCTCTTAATCATCTTTATTTGAGTATTTAAAAATATTTAGTACATATTTATTTTTGTGGGCTATATCTTTGCATAGGTATATCAGCAATCATGCTCAAATCAGCTTGCACTCATAGTATCTTATCCTGAATATCATGTCAACATGAATTTACTTTTCCAATTACTTCAGAGAACCACAGCCAACTATTTCTATAATGTATAGCTATGTCGAAGTTTGATTCACCATACATCAGAGGTAATTTACCACACAAGCCAGTCATATTCTAGAGCCATAGTCCTTTAGGAAAGTGTAATGACATTTGCTTGGTGTAGTAGCAGCTTTCAAATATCATGATATAGGCTTTAATATCCATATTTCCAGCAGTTTTGTAGTATTGCCTTTTCTTTTTTATCCATAATTACATACATTGAATGAGCAAATAATATGTTGGTATCCCCATTTCCCCGATTTCCTCTTCCATGTCCTCGATCAGCTAGACATTCTCCTTCGTGGGCAAACTGGATCAGTCCATGGGGTAGGGATTATGGATAGCCTAGGAGTCAGACAAAATACGTTGTTTAAAGGAATTGAGGAAACTAGGCCTTTAGTGTGAGGTTTTATGCTAGGTGGAATGAATGAGTTGTAATTTGCTTAACAAGCAATAGTTATGTGAGTTATATGCTAGAGGCTTTAGAGTTGACCCTATTTCCCTAATTGTCATCATTTCATAATTTCCCTATCTTTGATTACTGATGCAGGACTTTGGGGTTCAGGGAACACCCCCAAGCCAATAAACTTCAACGATTAGATTCTTATCCATTTTAACTAGGAATTGAGAAAACAGACTCTGAGAAGAGTAAATTATGAATTATTAGATTTATTTGGGCAACTTATGCCTGGGGAGGATAGAAAGACACAAGCCAGAGGGGAATTCCCCTCCTTGAAGCTGGAAAGGGAGGGGTTGGGATGGAGAGGATCTCTATCACAGAGAAATCTTGGGTTAAAAACCTCTAAACACACACTCACGGGGGATTCATAATGTGAGAGCCCAGGCCAAATGATTTAGCAGAAATACACACATGACCTGTGAGGAGCAAAGCATAAAAGCCCCCAGGGCTTCTCCTCCACACTCACATAGGGGTCAGGAAAGTCCAAGAAATAGGATAGGGCAGGACTCGGGGCTTAAAGAAACCTTGCACACTTTGCAGAGTGAGAAAGCATCTAAAACCAAGACAAGAAAATGTCCAAATAATAATAAATTGTTTTCTTTCTTCCCAGCTTTCCAAAGCAGAAATTAGGAGAGTTCAGTGCCTGGAGAACACAGCCAAAATACCAGAGATTGGATAGTAAAGGGCTCCAGATTAGAGAATCATACATGTAACAAAGAGAGAGAGAGAGAGAGAGAGAGAGAGAGAGAGAGAGAGAGAGAGAGAGAGAGAGAGAGAGAGAGAGAGAGAGATTCTCCAGGATATTAAGATAATGATTTCAGTATTTCAGACATCTCTATACCTACCATGTGGATTTCAATATATTTCCAAGTTTCCTTTTCCCCGGGCTGTGACAGAAAAGCAAGAGTGGGCTGGACCCTAGTAAATGTCTTTCTATGGCTGGATGACAGACTTCAGGAAATATTTTTCTTGGGCTCCCTCTAGCTCTCTTCTTTAACATACAAGAGAGATGTTTTCAGTTCATCAAAGTCATCATCTTTAGGATTCTGGAGGCACTTCTTAATGAAATTTAAGACACGTCTAGTATGGTAGCCTGAGGATGCTACAAGCTCAAACAGTCATGGACACAAACTAGCTGTGACTCCCTGCCACATGTTCAGGGTTCCATGACTTCTACTGTGACTTAACCTCTCATCATTTCTACAAGGTGGGTTTTCATGTTCTGCCAGTTCCATGATGGATTCTGAAAGTGACAACAATGATTTGGACTTCATCTCATAATGAGGAGAAGAATGATGTCTTCCAAACGCTCACCTGTCAAGACTGGAAAAAAAAAGCATTTTTTTTCAAATATTTTTCATTACAAATCACAATCATCTTCATTTAGTTTAAAATCTCTGAAGTAAAGTGGACAGAGCAAACTTTCCTGGCACAGTAACAATCCCATTGTGGCTGGAGTACTTCTTTTTCCCTTCAGATTTCATTATGTACAATCAACCTCATAACAGATTTCTATGCAAATCTGTCTTTCTTCATTTCAATTTTCAAAAGCCTCTGAAATTCTCTGTGAAATTTCTCTGGTTACTGACTTTCTTTCTTCCCATATTTTTTCTCTTGGATCTCTTTCATTTCTATAATATGTGCCCTTTCTTGTTTTCCATTGTATAGTCCTTTAAATGATAATGGGGAATGGACGAAATTCTTCTTGCTTCCCGAGTACTAGCTTGCATAAGAAGCGTGTGACTGGAGAACCTTTGTGAACACAGTTTCCACTATAATCTGTTTCAATAGCATGAAGTAATTTCTCTTGGTTAGTGTCAAGCTAGTCTGGGGTCAGTTGGTGTTTACAATGTTCCAAACATGCAGAAATGTCATTTAGGTCTGTGTTGGGGAAGGGATAGGGTGACTGCTCTTTTCAGAAATCTCTTAAGAGGACTTAACCCCTATGTTACAGACTGGTTTTATTATGGTCAGAAATTTGTCTTATTATAAAATAAATTATCCAGAATTAATAATTTTATTCATAATGACAGTTTAAAATGCATAAATTGTTTAGAATTTGGTAACTAATGAGAATTGCACCTTTGCACAGGCAAAAATATTTATGGAAAAGAAAAAAAATTAATGTTATATCCTAGCAGTGAACTTCCAGGTTTTTCACAGGATGCTCAAATTCCAGTTCCATTGGCTCAGCCCAGAATGCAACCCATGGGTCTTGCTTAGCATTATTGTTACTTGCTTGTGTCTCTGGCCATGTGAAGCCTTGGCTCTTCATAAGTGAGCTGTCTCCTCATCAGCCACAGTTGCTGGCACGAAGTGAAATGATGCATGGTTTTCAGCAGAATTGAGATATGGGTGGTAGTGAAATCAGCTTTTATCTTGGCATTCAATGCCCACTGTTCTTCCCAAACATGCTATTATTTCCTGTATCTTATATGGTTTCCAGTTAAATATGCATTGATGATGAACACCAGACAATAAAATCTATGATGAAAATATTTAGAGAAAAAGGAAAGCTTTCTAAAAGTACTTTGTAAAGAAACACTATGTTGTTAAAGTACATTTTATCTACTTATTAATTTTTTTTATATTTTCCTACTTCTATGGTTAAAATATGAATATTCTATAAGATTTTCATTCTGCTTGTTATATTTTCTTATCATGAAAGGTTTATGCCTGTATCTATGGTACACAGATATGAAAGTGAATATGTTTGTGATTATGGAAATATACCTAATTATTTCAAATCAAATTGACAAAACTTATAAAAATAGTGTTATCAAAAGCAAATCTTAATGAACAGAACCTTAAGACAACTTGACTCTCATGTCTGTCTGTCTGTCCTTGCATAGTCTCTAAGAATTAGGAGGTTGTTATGTTGATATTGAGGCTATTTCTATGAGTTATAATTAAGTTATATCAAACCTTCTGATAAAGAGTGGTGTGTACCATATTTGATATATATATATATATATATATATATATATATATATATATATATATATATATATATATATATAT
>PVHP010020586.1:0-30493 GCA_004024765.1 Zapus hudsonius | reverse complement strand
TGAACATCTGGAAGGCGAAGATTATGTCTGATGACCTTTTGGAATCTCCAGAGCTTCTGTTGGGGGTTCACCAAAGTGTGCATTGAGTGACTAGGAGGGAGTGATGGACTGGTGAATGCATTCATGCTGGCCATCTTCACCAGGACAACAAAGGTCAGAAATAAGGGTTAAGAACTTGATCAAGCTCTGTAGCCATAAAAGTGGGTTCTTGAGCTGAGGATGTAACTCAGTTGGTAGAGGGCTTGTCTCGCATGTATCGAGCCCTGGTTCAGACCCCCAGCACCACATAAATTAGGAATAAGGGCACATTCTAGATGTGCTGGGGAATTGGCTCAGTTGGCAAAGTGCTTGCCTTGCAAGTATGAAGACTTGAGTTTAAAGCCCAAGCACGAATGCAAAAGTTGGGCATGGGGGTATGCACCTGCAATCCCAGTTCTCAGAAGACAGAGACAGAAGGATACCTGGGTCTTGCTAACTAGCGTTCTAGCTGAATTGATGGGCTTCAAGTTCAATGGGAGACCCTGGCTCAAAAACTAAGGTAGGAAATGATTGAAGAAGATACCTGATGTTGACCTCTGGCTTCCATACTCATGTACACACATGTGCACACACACCCACACAAGTGCACATGCATACCACACACACACATATATATACACACACATACACACAAATATATATGCACACACACCACACACACATACACACATATATACACACATATACACACACATATATATACATACACATATACACACACATATATATATACACACACATATATGTATACACACATGCAAAAAAGGGAAGGGCATCTTGGACTCAGAGGCAGTAAGGACTGGAGTACCCTGTGTGGTTTGCCCAGGATGGGCAAAGGTGGGGGTGCCAAGTGTGAGCACAGAGGAAGGCATCTATTGATATCTACCATGATGAAGCAAGGTCTTGCTTGCCTCACAAAATGTCCCTATTTTGTCCTGAGCCTGCCTTGAGATCATGGTCAGCTACTGCCCAGTGCCAGCTAGTGCCCTCTAAGATTATCACTAGATGCAATCCCAGAACTCAGGGGCTGAGACAAGAGAATGGCCATCTTGGACTGCATAGTGAATTCCAGGATAGTCTTGGCTAGTGTGTGGGACTCTGTCTCAAAAACTTTAAAACAGAAAAGATTGTAGATGGAGCTCAGTCACCGTACAAGACCTCTGAAGAGAGAACTCTTCCAAGACCAAACCACAACTCCTCAACAACGAGCCGAAAGCCTGCTGCTGACCTCTTCGCCCCTCACAAGCACGGTGAGCAGGGGCTCCTATGGGAAAGAAGCTCACCTGGTGGGAGAGGTGCATAATTTCAAAGACTGTTGTCTGACAGCTGGATATATCTCAGCTCTATAGGCGGAACAAGTCTCTGCTAGAGGTGGGTCCCCATGCAGTTATCTGTTGAAGGAGTGTCTTCTCAAGCCCACAAAACCCCCAAGAAGCCACCTGGGTGCCTCTCCACAGAGCCTTTCTGGCAACGGAGGCTGAAAGAGGCTGCTTTCCCCTCAGAGGGCAGCCAGCTGCTTAGCTCCCTGCTCGTCTGAGGCAGCCTCGCCCTGCTCATGGGAGGTCAGGACCCACATGCCGAAGCAGACACACATGTGGAAAAGATTAGCCCAAGCATGCAAAGAGGCAGACCAGTCCAGGATGCTACACGGGAAAGGCTGGTTTGGTACAAACCAAAGAAAGACACCACCCAAACCCACCATGGGCTCAATTATAGGCAGATAGCGCTTCCATCAGCCCTGGTGAAAGGCTGAGGATCCCGAAGGGTAGACACTTCGGGCCCACAAGCCTAAGTCACACACCTGCCCCACAGTCATGTATCCAGTGACAAGCTCACATCAGACTGAAAGACATTAAAACATGTTATTCATGGGCTGTCTTCATGAGAAAGCTTTCTCTTGCCCTTACCTCTAGTGGTGGTAGGAACCTTTCCTTGAGCTGAGAGCTGCTGGAAACGGGGGTGGGAGGGAGGGGGCTCACACCAGGTGATCTCCTCTGCCCAGGGGGACAGTCAGGAATAAAGGGATGGGGCCTTCGTCTGTTTTCCAACCCTCTTCCTGCTCCCATGAAAATTTCAGAAGCTCCAAGGTTCATACCCTTGTAAAAGCTAATTCAGATAATGGGACCTCTCACAAAAGGTTATAAGTTCTAAAGAAACTGCCCAAAGAGCCTGCCTTCTACTCCTTGGCCCCACAATGTCTACCCCAACCTTAGCTCCAGGACTTCTACGAGGCAAGGGAGGCAGAGCAGTACCTCACACGCTTCTCACGCCTTTACAATGTTCAGTTCCTGCATCAGGGCTTCAACAAGGAGTTGAGAACCAATGGGTACTGAATGCCTGCCATGTGCCTGGCACTGTGCTTGACCCTCCCGACAAAACTCAGTGTACTCTCCTAACGGGAGATGGCAGATTGTCTCACCATGACCATAGGGTGTCAAAGATGGCAGAAAATATAGCATCATAATTTAGCAAATGAGGGAACTGAGGCCGAGAGAGAGAGAGAGAGAGAGAGAGAGAGAGAGAGAGAGAGAAGAGAAAGAGAGACATAGTAGAGAGAGAGAGAGGAGAGAGAGAAAGAGAGACATAGGGAAGAGAGAAAGAGAGACATAGGGAAGAGAGAGAGAGAAAGAGAGGAAAGAGAGACATAGGGAAGAGAGAGAGAAAGAGAGACAGAGGAGAGAGGAGAGAGAGAGAGAGAGAGAGAGAGAGAGAGAGAGAGAGAGAGAGAGAGAGAGAGAGAAACTGTTCCAGGTCAGGAGATGAACAAGACAGTGCTGAGATTAGAACTCGGTCTCCTCTCTCCAAAGCCAATGCTGCCGAGTTCTCCACGTGCTCCATGTGCTCCTGGGCACAGGAGGGAAGGCTGGGGAGGTCGGAGATGCTATCAGGTCAGTGGGGAGGAAATGTGGATCTCAGCTTCCTCATCAGCTCACCCAATGGGCCTCAGAGCTCTGCTGGCCTTCTCCATGAAGAACAGCTTGGGACACTTGACAGTGAGGCCTGCATTTGCTTGCCCTGGGCAGAACAGGAGCGAGGCGCTCCTCACACAGAACGCCTCTTATTCATTTGGAAGGTTCCTCAGCTTCTGGACCGCAATCATTTGTCTACCTGGTAATATTCCCCACTCCTGAGGATGGCACTGTGCCTTACCCACTTCCTTTCCTTCTTCCTGTCTCCTTTCCTTTTCTCTTCTTTTCTCAGACAAGATCTTATTATGTAATTCAATGCTGGCCTTGAATTTGTGATCCTTCTACCCTAGTTTGCCAAATGCTTCTTACTCATTTTGTATTTCCAGTACCTAAACGTGTCTGATCAAAGGAAATTTTGAATAAATGCTCATGAAGCAAATCAGGGGTGGCTTCCTGGAAGAGGCAGCATGTGAGCTGAGTGTTGGTCATGCAGCTGGGCATAGAGGAGGGAAGGATGAAAACCAGGGCACACAACTGTTCCTCTTGTTCCTCTTCTTTCTCCTCCTCCTCTCTCCCCTACCTCTCTTCCTCCTCCTCCTTACTGTCACCCAGAAGGGCAATTTCACAGGCAGAGCTGTTCCTGCCCTTTCACTTTTGCTATCTTCAAAGTGTTATTTCTGATGAGAAAAGTTCCACTGGGCCGGGGATGCAGCTTGGTGGCAGAGTGCTTCCCTGGCTTTCATCCCCAGCACCACGACAAAAGGAAACTAGACTTGATGACACCCACACCTGTAATCCCAGTATTCAGAAGGCAGAGGCAGGTAGACTGACATAAGTTCAAGGCCAGCCTGGGATACATAGTGATACTCTTCCCTCCCCAAAAGTTCTCGAATGTTCCATGAGATGGACTAACTGACTGAGCAGTGCTGGGGATCTCATCCAGGGTTTCAAGTGTGCTGGGTCAGCGTTTTACTACTTCGTACATCCCTGACCTCGTGTTATTCAATAATACATACACACCACAGTTTCCTGCTACCCTGTCCTTTAATGATAATTGGGTTCTTTTTTCCTCCCTTTTTCTTTAAAAATTTTAATATGTATATATGTATGTATATGTATATGCATGTGTATCTGGCTTTGCTTAGGTACTGGGGAATCAAACCCAGATGGTCAGGTTTTACAAGCAATTGTCTTTAACTGCTAAGCCATCTCTCCATGTGTATGTGATTTTTTTTTATAGCCTGGGCTACATAGTGAGATCCTATCTCAAAACCAAACAAGTGAGGGTCCACCGCCTAGCCCCTGCTATTCTCCCTCAGATGCCCATTAGGTGCAGAGCTCCAGCCACAGGGCACATCAATGACACTCCATTTCCTCCCCACTCCTGTCCTTCTGCTGACGTAAGCACACCTGTTAGAGCTTAGCTTGCATGTGCTGTCCTTCGGGACACCCCTTCAGATGCACTCAGACCACGTAGAAACTTTCCTCCACGATCCTCTCCTCGATTTGTTTATTGGAGAGCTCACTTGAATGATGTCTTTCCCACCCTCCACCCCACGCTCCATGAGCAGCAGCCCTTCTGAGGCATTAGAAGTGTATTCAACTTAGGAATGCTGGGTGTCCACAGCGGTGAGGCCACATGATTTTCCTGTTTTTTGTTTTTGTTTTTTTTTTCTGTCAAAGTTCCCTTGCTGGATATTTTAGTCAGGTGGGACAACATGCAGTGTGACCTGGTCCAAATGACAGTCCCTAGAGCCCATCCTGTCTTATTTATCCTGTCACAGAAGAAATGGAGACACTTTAACAATGCCCCTTGGAAAAGTCCTTACTTTGTGGAGCTGGTCCATGTACGTCTGGAATTCAGCCAATCATTCTCTGAAAAGAACCCCCCTGTCACTTTAAGATTTTAGTCCCTTACTTGGGGCATATATCAATGTTCCCTGCCACCACGACTGTGCTGCCTGCTGTTCAAATTTGTCCAATTAGACACAGCCCCATGGGATGGAATTCAGTGAGAAGTCTGCCTGCCACTGACTAAGAATAAACTGGTGTGGGAACCCTCAGGAAGAACTAGCAGAAGGTTTCTGGGGACGGCTCATCACCCTGGGGGCAGGGCCCACCTCCCTGAGTTAGAGGGTCACTGTTTGATGCCAGTGAGGGAGAACTGGTAACCAACTGTTCAGGGATGGTGGGGTGGGGTGAGGGACCAGGTGCTGTGTGTATGGGGGACCCTAAATACACTCCCTAAACATGACTGGAACCAGCCTGTGGCTAGTGCCGGGGTTCATGAACATCGCATGATGCCAAATAAACATTTATAGAAACTCAGCTGACAAGGGTGGCAGGGGAGGGGCTTATAAAATACAGACTCACTGTTGAGACATACTGAAAATGGATCTTCCTTTTGTTTTTTAAAAATTGTTTTTAATTGAAAATTTTTATATATGTGCTGTATATTTTAATCATAGTCCCCTCCAGTGCCTTCTCTTGTCCCATCTCCCTTCCACTGAACCCCTTCCCCTTTCCAAATAGTCCTTCTGTTATTTGGATGTCTGTTCTTTGTTTTAAAATGTATTTATCTGCAAGGAGAGAAGGAGAAAGAGAAAGATAGATAGATAGATAGATAGATAGATATAGATAGATAGATAGATAGATAGAGAGATTTTGCCACTGCAAACAAACTCCAGATGCATGCACCACTTTGTGCATCTGGCTTTATGTGGGTACTGGGGAATTAAACTTGGGTCTTCAGGCTTTTCGAGCAAGCATCTTTAACTGCTGAGCCATCTCTCCAGCAGATTGGATGTCTTTTCTTTTCTTTTCTTCTCTCTCTCTCTCTTTTGGCCTTCCTCCCCCATCCATGATGGAATTCATGGTTCCAATATTGTGCAGATGCCATGCAGGTAGCTGACAGTAACTAGTAGGTCATGAACACAGCTTCCATTTACGTTGGGAAGACAGCATTCTAAAGCACTCTGTTCTATGTACAGGCCTTTTCCTGCTTTTTCTTCTACAACTTACTTTGAGCCTTGGAGGTATTTTATTTAAATGTTTATGAGAGAGAGACAGAGACAGAGAGAGAGAGACAGAGAAAGAGAGAGAGACAGAGAGAGAGAGAGAGAGAGAGAGAGAGAGAGAGAGAGAGAGAGAGAGAGAGAATGAGAATGGGCACACCAGGGCCTCCAGTCAACTGGAGGAACTCCAGATGCATGTACCACCTTGTGCATCTGGCTCTATGTGGGTCTGGGGAATTGAACTCAGGTCCCTCTGCTCTGCAGGCAAGCACCTTAATGGCTAAGCCATGTCTCCTGCCCTATTTATTTATTTTAAAGACAAGGCCTTACTATGTAGCTCAGGCTAGTCTTCAACTCACTATGTAGCCCAGGCTGGTCTTAAACTTGAGTCAATCCTCTTGTCTCAGCTTCAGGATTAAAGTTGGGCCTCCACCATGCCTAGCCAAATGTTTTAAGTTAAGAATTTTTGACATCTCTAACAAAATGTGTCCTTTGAAATATGTTTTTCTTTAATTGAAAAAATTCTCCCTAAACACCTCAACTTTTCTTCCAAAACTCTTAAAATTCTTAGAGCATTAGACATTTAAAAATGTCTATTATAGCTGGGCGTGGTGGCGCACGCCTAGAATCCCAGCACTCGGGAGGCAGAGATAGGAGGATCACCGTGAGTTCAAGGCCACCCTGAGACTACAGAGTGAATTCCAGGTCAGCCTGGACTAGAACGAGACTTTACCTCAAAAAACCAAAAAATAAAAAAAAGTCCATTATTTATTTATTTATTTATTTATTTATTTATTTATTTATTTATGAGAGAGAGAGAAAGAGGAGAGCATGGGTACACTAGGGCTTCCGGCCACTTCAAACAAACTCCAGACACATGCTCCACACTGTACATCTGACTTTATATGGGTACTGGGGACTCAAACCCAGATTGACAGGTTTTACAAGCAAGTGTCTTTAACCGATAAGCCATCTCTCCAGTCCCAGAACACTAGACTTTTGAAAGAGGGAAACTTTAGAGATCAGGCGCTGTACATCCTCATTTCATAAATAAGGCAAACGAGATGAGGGAGACGCCATAATTTAACAAAGCTCAGTCGGTCACTGGTAAAGTTGGACTCCAAGCCTGGCTTCTGCTCTCTTATTCAGGGCTGCTTTCCTTTGAGAGAGATAGTTTACTTTTTTTGTTTTATTTTGTTTTTTTGAGGTAGGGTCTCGCTGTAGTCCAGGCTGATATGGAATTCACTATGTAGTAGTCTCAGGGTGGCCTCGAACTCATGGTGATCCTTCTACCTCTGCCTCCCGAGTGCTGGGATTAAAGGCGTGCACCACCACGCCAGGCTTTTGTTTGTTTTTTAAAGATAAAGTCTCACTTGATCTCCCATGCTAGCCTTGAACTCATAGCAATCCTCCTGCTCTCAGCCCCCCCCAACCAAATGCTTGGGTTACAGACATGAGCCACCCTGCCTGGATCCTTTTGATTTTTCAACACACAGTCAACTCTGGGCAGAAGACAGACTAGAGTCAGAATATTCTAGAACTAGGAGATAGATCTCTTGTTCTAGTTTTCTCTGTGATCAATTCACATTTCAGCTATGGACTTCAGTTTTGTTAATGTGCACAAAGAAGAAAGTTGGCTTTCTTTTATCTCCGTTCACTGGTTTAAGTGTTTATGGAGTTCTTAGCATGTTTCTGGCACTGGGAATACAGAGAAAAGGCAGGCAGGATCTGGGACCCGGAGGAGTTCTTCACCTGATGAAGGGAGCCCACAGAGCTCTGTGCTGAGTGTTCTAACAGAGGCTCCAGGGAATGGAGGATGGGGCCCCAGCCAAAGCCGAAGATCCAGCTGGAAGCTAGAGCAAATGGATGACCCTCACCTCATAGACACTAGCAGCTCTCATCTTCCCGCCTCCCATCCTTGACAGTGAGCCTTCCTTCTCCTCCAGGAGGAATATACAAACAAGAAGATGTCTGGGAAAGAGGAGCAATGAAGGGCAGGGAAATCTACCCAGGGACCCCGAGGGCTGCCTGCATCTGCTGGACAGCTTAGGAGCAGGGCAGCAGCACTGTGTTGGGCTGCTTGCTTCCTGGGGACCAGTGATGGATAGTCTCTGAGTCCTGGGAGGAAGTGGAGACTGTTAAGGAAACAGAGACCCACCTATTGACTGAGATGCCATATGGAGGAAGGAGCTGGGGGCCTTGGTTGCCAATTCCCTCCCCAGATTCATCTCCGCCATATATCTCCAAGATGATCATTGTGACAACATCCAAGATACTTCTCAAGGCACCGTTACATTTTAAAACTGACTTTTCCTTCCAAAGCTGTCTTCTAGCAAGGTACGATTAGCATTACTGTCTCATTTCATGGTGGGGGGGCCTCTCCCAGGATGGAAGAACTTTCTAGAGAACGCCAGAGCTGGAGCCAGAAGCCCCTCATGCCAGTTAGTTTCTCTCTGTCTCACTTATTCCCGTAGTGTAACCAAGTGTGCCACAGAAATTCAAACTGAACTAGTGAGATTTAGGAGGAAAAGAATAATCAGAATGGGTTATAAATGAGTCCTTCCCTCTGGGGAAGTTGGGGCTCTAGACAAAAGTCTTCTCATCTTGAAAAGACTCCCCTTTGTGAAATGAGCAAAAAATCTGGCCTGTGGTCATCAGCTGGGTTGGAGTGAATTTCCCATGTGACGCTAAGTTCATGTGACCATTAGCCTTCTTTCCTTTCTGTTCTTTTTTTTTTTTTAAGCCAAGTGCTTAGAAGCTCAATTAAATTAATTGTGGCGTTTTCAAAAGGCATCAAAATAGCCACATGTCTCCCTAAAAAGAAGGCAGGCGCCTTGTTTGCAGGAAAAGATGCGAAGTCCTCACCCTGGGGTCCTCAAACAGATATTCATTTCATGACAAATCCTTGCTTTCTTCCACAGACCCACCCCTTTCCTAAAGAGGCTTAAAAATATCAACATCAATGCTTACCCCTGGCCAAATTTTATTTTCAGCTTTGAGTAACTGGATGTTCTTTATGGCCAAGAACAAAAACACAAGAGGCTGGAAAAACCTCATTTAAAAACCAACTAACACAACTTACTTGTTTGAAATGAAGTGGAGGCAGGAGGAAGGGAGGGAAAGGGAAAGAAGAGAAGGAGGGAGAGCAAGGCCATGTTCTTGGCCAAGCCTCAGGTCTGAAGAAATGTTACAACTGAATAGTGGCCAAGCTGTAATTTCATGCTTAAGAAGACAGGGGAAGGCTGGGCTGGGTGGGAGGAACCCCCATAGGCAATGCTGTTCCTCGCAAAGGGTAAGGAGAGAAAGGAATTGTTTCTGTTCTTAAAAACAAGTTCTGAGGGCTGGAAAGGTGGTTTAACGGTTAAGGCATTGCCTGCCTTTGCAAAGACCTGGTTTCGATTCCCCAGCACCCACGTAAAGCCAGATGCACAAAGTGGCACATGTGTCTGGAGTTTGCAGCAGCTGGAGGCTCTGGTGTGCCTATTCTCTCTGTCTCTCTCTCTCTCTCTGCTTGCAAATAATAATAATGATAATGACAACAATAATAAAACAGCTCTGGTTGGCAGCCCTTCTGAAATGGTTCTAGGCTGAGGGTGTAACTCAGTGGGAGAGCAGTGCCTAACATGTATTAGACCTTGGGTTCAATCTTAAGCACGAGGTGGGTGGAGGATCTAGAACAGTCTAGGAGAACCCAGCACCTTTCACAGAGTATATGAGCAATGAGAAAAGTGCCTTTACAGAGAAAGTCACGCTTGCCTTAAAATAATACGCCCAGGAAGTAAGTGGTAATAATAGGTGTTATAGTTTGGAAGAAACTAAGCTCAGAGAGATCAAATAACTTGCCCAAGGTCATGAAGACTGAACCACTAAACTCTAGCCCTCCAGGGTTTTGCCAAAAACTTTTCTCTCTTGTCTTGCAGCCAAAGCCTGGGCCAGTGTGGAGGGACTTGTTCAGTTTAATTCCCTGAGTGGAGAGTGGCCATCTGTCAGTCAGTCTCCTAGGCTTGCTTGAGTAGAAAGAGTTCCAGATGACGAAGGCCAAACACCAGCTTAAGTGACAGCTCCCTGAAGGCACAGGGAGTCCCCATGGCCTGAAGGACTGTCCTCACAGCCTCTTGCTAACCCTCAGCCAGGGCTTCTTCTTAGGGGCCACTCGTTACTCAGCAGCCTGCTTCTGCTCACGCACTTACTTCCTCCTGGCCCTGGACCACAACCAAGCTTCCCCAAGGAGCCAGGGGCTGGCTGGAGGGAGGGCAAGAAAGTGTAGGTCCATCCTTGGCCACATCTAGGAAGCATCTGACTTCTTTTGCTACTGTTCTGTCTTTTCTTGGGTGAGTAGGGTGCTACCATTTTGTTTTGTGCCAGAGGGATGGGGGGAGGGGCTAGAGAGAAAGTGGGAGCTTACTTCAAAAACACAAAAAAGAGAGTCAGAGGTACACACTTAACTATGTTAGGAAAGCTCATCAGAATTAAAAAAAGGATAGGATTAATTAAAAAATAAGAAAAAAAAGAAAGAATAGGAGATCAAGAAGAGACCACATTAAGAATTTAGAAGACACGAACAGCTGGGCGTGGTGGCGCACGCCTTCAATCCCAGCACTCGGTAGGCAGAGGTAGGGAGGAGCACCGTGAGTTCAAGGCCACCCTGAGACTACACAGTGAATTCCAGGTCAGCCTGGACTAGAGTGAAACCCTACCTTGAAAAACCAACAAAAAAAAAAAAAAAAAAGAATTTAGAAGACACAAATTCTAATCTCAGCTTTACTATATTCTAATTGTATGATATTAAAAAAAAAATCTTGAGGCCAGGTGTGGTGGTGCATGTCTTTAATCCCAGCACTCAGGAGACAGAGGTAGGAGGAATTCCAGGTGAGCCTGGGTAAGAGCAAAATTCTACGTCAAAAAAAAATTTACTGGGCATGCATGGTGACACACACCTTTAATCCCAGCACTAGAGGGCAGAGGTAGAAGGATGACCAGGAGTTCGAGGCCACCCTGAGACTGTGACATAGTGTGACCCTGAGACATAGTGAATTCTAGGTTAGCCTGGGCTAGAGTAAGACCCTACCTCGAAAACAAAACAAAATCCTACCTTTTCTGGAATACTTTAAAAATATCTATAAACTGAATGAAGAATCATAATTTCAGACTAAATCACAGCTTGCTTTAAGGATCATCAGAGATAATGTATGTGGAAGAGCTTTATAAATGTGAAAGCATTTTATACATGTGATATATTATTATTATGACTGAAGAGCTGGTTATACATGGTTTAGGTAGATTGAAAAACCCTCTATGCCAATTAAGAAAATATAAGGAACATCCAAAGTAAATATTAGAAAAAGTCTAATTGCACCCTCTGGGTCTTGTCATTAAAGTCAGTAAATGTTTTGTGACTTTTCAAAAAGCAGAAGAGAAAAATGGGAAATTAAATATATTCTTTCACCAATATTTCCTGCCTAGAGCCAGAGGGGTGATAGGGAACCCAAGCCTTTTTGGTTTATAGTGTAGCATTCTAAGAAGAGACTATTTGATACAGAAGGAAAAACTGGGGCTGGGAGAGAGTTCAGAGGTTAAAGGAGCTCGCTTGCAAAGCCTGCCAGTCTGTCTGGGTTTGATTCCCCAGTACCCATGTAAAGCCAGAGGAACAAAGTGTGTCTAGATTTATTTATTTTTTTGTAGTGGCAGGAGGCCTTGGTGTGTCTGTTATCTCTCCCAAAATAAATAAGTAAAAAGCAAATAATAAATATTTTAAAACAAAGGATACACTGGGCTTGGGAGTAAAAAATGAACTATGTTCAAATGCCATTGAAAATAATAAAATGCGCAAAAAACAAACACCTTGACTGCTCAGGAAAACTGAGTTTTAATACACAAAAAGAACTTAAAATCTGCCCTTAGAAATACATACTACTTTTCATTCTAATTTCATTATAGCTATTTAGCCTGACCAAAGGCTAAATATAGTATTGCATCAAGAAGGAAAAAGAAATTACTTTAGGCAATGTCAAAATGACAAGCCATCAAAAAATTGTGGTTTATTAAAAAAAAAAAATCTCAAATAGACCTAGATGGCCTGGCAAACTTTTGAATTTAATCCTGTGATCTAGTTTAATGACAAAAGGTCTCTACAGCATATTAAACAAATTTATAAGGACATAATCAATACATTTGACATATTATTTAATTACAATTTTTAGTGACAGAGACAAAATGAATAGGTATAATTATTCCTTCTACTAATCCCGGAAGAATTATAAATTATCAAACCAGACTGCAGATCTGAGTTCGTAATATGTTCCTTAATCTGATAGTTTGATGTAGGAGGTATCATACCGTCATCACATCCAGTTATTAGAATAAAGAAGAAGATTTCAAGTTCAAGTGCTCAGAAGGACCCCATCTCCCCTCCACTCCCCACCCACTGAGATAGGGTCTCAGGTAACCCAGGTTGGCCTCAAACTCACTATGTAGCTAAGAATGACCTTGACTTTGAACTTCTTCCTTCCTTCCTCCTGCCTCTACCTCCCAAGTGCTGAAATGACAGGAATGCACTACCACCCCGGGTTTACGTGGAGCTTCGTGCACGTTAGACAAGCCCCATCCACAGCACCAGGGTCTTATTGTTCTCTATGTGTTACTGTCCCCCGATTCTGGCAAGCTACTGAGGCAGACGACAATCTCCATGGGGGTGTGGGGGCCTGAAGAAGAGGGAAAAGTGAGTGATCTTGGGATCACCGACTTAAATTTGGAATGTCTTTAGAGGTCTTCCAGCCCTAGTTGGTGGTTCACAGAGCAGGAAAATGAGGATGAGAGAAGAGTAGGGACATGCACAAGGTCACACGGCTTTCTGGCAGAAGAGGGTTAAGACCTGAGTTTCAGGGTGTCTGGTACAAAGCTCTTTCTGTGTCACTAGGCAAGCAGAGCAATTGCTGAGGTGGTCAGCTAGCACACAGCATTCTAACAGGCTATTATCATGCCAGCAGGAAGGAATGCTCTCTCCAGCCAGGGCCAAGAGAAATGACGGTTAACATTTAACATTATGGGACCAACTTCAAAGACACTCCAGCTGGACTCTAATAATGGGGGATGAAACTGCTGAAGCCAGCAGAAAGTTGCAGGTGGACATCTCTGGCTGGAAACAGTGGTGCTCTTCAGGAGCTAGGCTGGGCCTCACCGCAGGGTGGGGTGGGGAGAATTATGGGAAATGTCTGCCCGAGGTTCAGCATGCACTGAGGCTTGCACTCCCTGTCAGTGCGACGGGACACCAACGAGTATGCACATCTGCTGTTGGGGGAGAATGTAACTGCAGGTAGCAGAGGAGAGGGGCCCAAGTTTCAGTTAAGACAGGATGGCAGAAAGGTGTTTGTCTTTAAAGCCTGGTAATGAAATATATCAACCAAATACCTGGAAGCAAAGAGATAAATATATTAATGCAATATAGTTTCCACCTCTGTATCTACAGGGTCCTCCCCATAGATACCAGAATCTGTGATGCTCAAGACCCCTCTAAAATGGTGTGCTGTTCGTCTACAATTTTTTCACACCCTGGAATACACTTCAGTCATCTCAACGTGACTTCTAATACACACTAACACATGGTATGTCGGCAACTGTTAAACTGTATTTGCTTAGGGAATGTTAATCTAAATAAAGCCTCTATACCTCTATACAGATGCTTCTTTTCCTGAATATTATCTTTTTTCCTCTTTTTTTAATCCTTCTGTTCCCTCTCTCCATTCCAGCCTTCTATCCCTTCCTCCCTCCCTTCCTTCTTTCTTTCCTTCCAAGACAAGTTGTCACTATATAGCCCAGGCTGACCTTGAACTCAGGATGCTCCTCTTTCCTCAGCCTCCTGAGTTCTGGGGCTACAGGCATGAGCTACTACGTGTGGTTTTTTAGACATTAAATTAAGAGAGAAGACACTACTCTTTAGAAACCTAGAATTTTGCAAGGCATGATGATACATGTCTATAATCCCAGTACTTGCAAAGTTTCAGCAAAAGTTTCACAGAAGGACAGACAATGGCTGGAGTCGGCTTCCTGCATCAATCAAACGCATGAAGAATTCCTTAGGGGAGACATGGCTAAACATGATTTAATAACCCTAAATGGCAGAACCATTGTACAGTACCCGGATGAGACCAGCACAGAACACAGTCTTGCACACTAGCCTGAGCAGATGGTGTCTAAGAAGAAAGGGGACCTGGCTCAGCACCCAAGGGCATGGCTCTCTTGTCAGAGGAATACACTTCTGTTTATCTTCTTCTTCCCTCCTTTTATTTTCTTTTATCTGAAAAAAGATACGACCTACAGCCTGTAAACAGCCAAGTCTAGAGCTCACACTCTCATGCTGCTCCCTGAGGGACATCCAGTGCGTTTCTACATAATGCAGCTCCTGTATGAGACACTACTGTGGGCTGGAGAGATGGCTCAGTGGTTACGGGAGCCAGAGGGGACTGGAAACAGCCAGAACCCAAGGAAACAAAACCCACCCACCAAGGGGCTTGGGAAAAGCAGCAAGCTTTTCAGGAAGAGACTCAGACAAGAACGGCCCAAGAGCGATGGAGCAGGGCTGTTCACTGCAGGTGAGCTTAGGGATCACCACAGGACACGCGCATGTGCACACACACACACACACACACACACACACACACACACACGCATGTATGCATGCACATACACACGAACACATGCGAGCATATGCATATACGTGCACATGCACATGCACACACACCGTGCGCACACATGCGCATATATGAGCACAAGCACCACGTGGGGAGGGCCGAGGACTGCACTGGGTCCTCAGGGGCAGCGAGGAGGCCAAACAGATGGCACAGCTTTTCTGGCCTGGATCACTGTCATTAGCTTGGCGACACTGTGCTGCTTCTTGCAGGGCTCCTTTCCTCTCTGGGCGGCCCACAGCTGAGGTAAGAGCAGAGGCGGGGAGTTCATGTGGAGTGGGGCAGGAGAGTTCTGGAATGCTGGGCGAGGATTAAAGGCATTTGGAGCAAACCCTTCCTCAGATGGGGAAGGAAGAGGAGCGGGTGGTTTCTAACAGCATTCAAATTTGGAATCCCCTCCAGTGGCTCAAATGAGCATTTTTCTTAAAGGAAGGCTGGACAAGGATGCTCTGGGAAGACTATTATCTACTCCCTGTGTACAATTTATTGGCCCTGAATATCAGGTTAGCAAGCTGAAATAATTATGCATCAGGCCAGCTGTTGCAGGCAATTAGGTAACATTTTTCATTTAGGAGACCACACAACAGAGAGGAGAGACCAGGCAGATAAGACCTGTGTTTTGATTTACTGAGTCTCTGCTGAAGATAAAGCCCAGTTTTTTGGAACCCTTCAGGCAATTACTATTTCTGTCTTGGCAAGACTCAAAGTCACTGTAGCTGTAACACTGTCCCGGGCAGTGGTAGAAGGGAGAGTCAATAGCAAGAGGAAGCCAGGAGCCATAGGGCCATTAGGAAGGCTGCTGCAGGCCTGGAGCTCCCAGGAGGCCAGACTGCGTCCTCCCACGTCGAGAGGACTGTGGTCAGATGGTGGAGGCCCGGCTTGCATGTCAGGCGGGGGATTCTGCGGTTCCTTTCTGGCATCTGCTGCAGGCACCTCTGTGAGCCCCGCTTCCCCTCACTGTCTTACCATCTTTTCCTGTTAGAGGACCCAGGATGCTTCTGCTTGGGGGAGCAGGGGAAGGTGGGCTGTTGGCCAGGTGCCAACTGGTGCTGGCTCAGACAAAAGGGTGGAGAAGGTGGACATCTGAAGATGGGAACTTTGATGTCTTCCTGCCTACCTGGCAAGGCCTGAGGGAGCCTGGGGCTCTGTAGCATAAAACCAGGAAGCTGAACTAGACATGATCACTAAGGAAACTTCGAGTTCTGCCGTTCTCCCATTCTTGGATGCCAAACAAGATAAATCAGTGGGCTGAAGGCAAGCAAGATTTTCTTTGAATGGAAGAGGGGGAAAGGCTGTGTGTTGCCAGCATGAGGCGGGGAGAGCGAGGCTGTGAGGAGACAGTGGGCCGTGTGTGGTCATGGGCTACCCCGTCTTGCAACTTCTCTTGCCCGAGTTCCTCCACTTAATTGGGAGCTTGCCTTTCCAGTTGTGTATTTTTAGCCTGCGCCCTGGAACCTAAACCATGAGGTTTGGAGCCAGAGGTTGCCACTTGCTTTGACATTAACTGTCCCAGCGCTGGAAGGGGGAGGCTCTACCCCCACAGAAAGTCCTCACCGAAATGCTGGGCCTCTCCAGCAAGCAGGCCTCCAGGGAAGATGCTGAGATGCACTGAAATCGAGGATCTGCCCCCCAGCTTTGGAAATAAATCCCCCACACTGTCTAGCCCACACAAATCCCAGTTCAGCCAGGCCGCTCTGGTGGGGTTATTCTGGTAACAAAATACTTGCGATCAGCAATTCTTTTCTACTCTTACCCACTCGCAGAGAGAGCCAACTGGACGATTCCTTCGGCTCTACTTTCCATGTCTGAAATGTGGTCGAAAACTCATATTCCAGATGTTTCCTCGGATTCTAAGTAGAACCACAGATTAAGCTTCCTATAGGAAGACAGTATGGCTTGGTGAAGGGAGGAGAGCCTCCAGAGGCTCCACCCTTGACCGCCGCACAGCCTTGAGAAGATGCTAGTTCTCTGAACCCCGGTTTCTTCTTCTAGTGAAATAAGAAATAAGAAACGCATGTTTCTACCTGGCAATGATATCCATGAACCCCAAGACTGTTTTGTTCATCACTGTGTAATCTAGACCTAATGCAGAGGTTCTTTCTTAAGCCTTAGGATTCTGAGGTCAGCAAGATTAAAGATGTCAAGTGTCTGAGCTCACACCGGCACTGTGTGGAGTGCTTGGAAACATCGCTTCTACCTACATGGGTGTTTGATCAAATGGTTGTGCCCATTTGAGACCATCCCACATAGGAAAAAAGGCACAGTTAGGGCATCACACATGCCAGGCAAGGTTCCTACTGAGCTCTATCCCAAGCTCTCACTCTTTTTTTATAGTAGAGTCTTACCAAGTTCCCCAGTTGTACTCTGTAGCCCAGGTTAGCCCTGAACTTGTAATCCTCCTGCCTCAGCCTCCTGTACTGGAAGTATAAGCCTGCACCATTAGGCACAGCAAAAGACCACTCAAACAATGGAACAGATGATTTGATCATGTTGCTAAAGATGGCAGGAGGGTCTCTGGTAGGGCCAATGTCTTTTAGGCCTTATAGGGTCTTCCAAAGAAATACGCAAAACTAGACTTGAGAGTGGAAACCAGAGTTTCGAGGGTCCCTGGTACACTAGGCTATTGTTCCAGGACAGAAGCAACTCAGATCAGAATGGTGAGTGGGATTTTCCTTGCATTGGCTACAATACATATGTTTGTTCAAGAAAAAAAAGTTGGAGCAAGAAGGCATGAACGTCTGCTGCTAAAGAAAAGCCTGTTTGTGCCAGCCACAGTGGAAGGATTGTTCAAGGAGTTCATCCTAAAAGTCCAATGACCCCTTCCCCCCAAAGCATGGCCAAGGTCAGTGTCAATCTGTGGTGTGCCAACACTTCAGCATGGATGTGAATGACACAGAGCATTTGCCTGTGGTGATTTGAATCCTGGTGTCCCCAATAAACTCATGTGTTTTCAATGCTTGGTTCCCAGTTGGTGACGGTGTGGGAGGTGGAGCCTTTCTGGGGAAGGTGTGTTGCTGGGTTAGACTTTGGGGTGTTTTAGCCTCGCTTCCCCTGGCCAGAGATCAGCTCACTCTCTTGTGGCTTTCTGCCAGCTGCTGTGGCAGAGGTGATGTCTAGTTTCTGCTCTACCATCTTTTCCCTGCCATCATGAAACCTCCCCTCAAGATTGTAAGCCAAATAAACTCTTTCCTCCCATCAGCTGCTTTGGGTCAGGTGCCTTGTCTCCGCAACATGAAGGTAACTACATCATGGCCTTCCGGGAGAACTAGAGTCCACTTGCCTTGCCCGCCTACTGGCATGGGCACCATCACTTTCCTTGATCCCTCCACTTCCTGGACAGCTCTTTTCATTGGGCACCTCCACAGCATGCAAAGTTGGAACTCAGTTGATTGGGATGAATCGACTGTGACTGAGGGGTGAGTCAGGGCCAACAGTTCATAATGATGTTGAGGGCCCATGCTTTAGGAGAAGGGATTTCAGATTCCCCCCAAACCCCACCTCCAGGAAGCAGAACCACAGCCATCAGCAGTCCGAGCTTTATGAGGCAAAGATGGGAAGTGATCTGACTTAAAAATGTGTCCTTCAGGGGCTGGAGAGATGCTCAGTGGCTGAAGGAACTTGCTTGCAGGAGCTGACAGCCTGGGGTCAATTCCCCAGGACCTGTGTAAAGCCAGATGCAGAGACTGGCACATGTGTCTGGAGTTGGTTGGCAGTGACACTAGACTGGCATGCCCATCCTCATTCTCCATCTCGCCTTTTAAATGTATAAAAATATATTTAAATTTTATTTATCTATTTGCAAGCACAGAAACACACACACAGAATATGGGCATGCCAGGGCCTCTAGCCACCACAAATGAACTCCAGATGCATGTGCCACTTTTGTGCAGCTGGCTTACATGATATTGGAGACTTGAACCCGGGTCGTTAGGCTTTTCAGGTAAGCACTTTAACCGCTGAGCCATCTCTCCAGCCCAATAAAAATATTTTTTAAATGTGTCTTATAAATACTAGATGTCACGTTCCCTCTGTCCTACATTTTAGGAAGATTTAAAGGGAACAATTTACTCCAAAAGTTCTTTAAGCAGCCTAGAGATTAGTACACATTAATTTCTCAAAGCTGAATAGCATGGTCTAGTATGGGTGTCATGGTTTGACCCAGGTGTCCCCCACACACAAATGAATGTGTTCTCAGCGATCAATCCTCAGCTGATGGCAGTTCAGGAATTAGAACCTCGCTAGAGCTGTATTGTTGGGGGCGGGCTTATGGGGGTTATAAGTCAGCTTCCCCTTGCCAGTGTTTGGCACACCTTCCTGCCTCTATTTTCAGTGCTGTGGCAGAGGTGATGTCCACCCCTCTGCTCGTGCCATCATTTTCCCTGCCAGGATGGAGTCTCCCCTCGAGTCTGTAAACCAAATAAACCCATTCCTCCACAAGCCGCTTTTGCTTGGGTTCTTTCTGCATAGCAACTAGAAAGCTGACCACAACAATGGGCTTCAAAAACCAACATGTAACATCTTCACACACCAAACGGCCTGAATAGAGATCCTAAACTTGGTCAGTGAACGCCACCAACCACAGCGAGATCAAATCTTGGGGCTGTGACACCATATGAAACCTCTAATTTCTGTTGGAGTTACTTATTAAAATTTTAAAAAGAAAGTTGATCTTTAATCAATCTCTTAGGCAAATCTGTCTGTGCTGATATGGAAAGTGATCTAGGCTCTTTGTAGAGTATGATCTCAAACAGGAGAAAAAGGAGAGATGGATACATATTGCAATTGCTATACTAGTAAAACATGTAAAAATCATAGCTGATACTTAATACTGACTGCAGGCAATATTTTTGTGGAATGGGCAGGCAATACTAAGAACACAGTAAATCCTTACAACCCCCCTGGGACAAAGGTATGCTATCTTACAGATGCAGAAACAGAGGCAAAAGGAGGTAGAGAGACTTGTCTAAGATGACACAACTCTTAACAGGTATAACTAGCTGATATCCAGAGTGGATAAGAAACTCAAAAGAAAAAAAAATCCCATTTAAAGCAGGGCAAATGATCTAGACATTTCTCAAAAGAAAATATGCAAGTGACCAACCAATACATAAAAAAATGCTCTATCACTTATCACCAGGGAAATGTAAATCAAAATCACAGTGAGACCATCTCTCCCTACTGGGCATGGAAGTCTGTTCTTGCTGCACTCCTCACACCTCTCACTTTCAGCTCAAAGCTTGGCTCAATACCTGAGTTCAGGGAGAAACAGGAATTCCTAAGAGACATTCACCAGGAGGGATTTGAGAGTTCTTTAGATGGTTTTGTTCAAGATGATCCAAAAGATCCTTCAAAATGGGCCCAAGGGATGGAAAGATGGAAGCTTCTAGAAAGAGAAGTGATCACCTCTGATCCATTCCCATTAGAGAATCCGGGCAGTGTTTTCTGACTCATTAAGCTCTAGGTGCTGACACTTGTTTGTTTTGTGTGGAAACACTCCTATGTGAGTGCATGTGAACATCTGCCCACGTGTGTGGAAGCCAGAGAACAACCTTGGGTGGCATTCCTCAGATGATGTCCATCTCTTTAGCTTTTTTGAGGCAGAGTCTCAGGATCTCTTGAACTTCTGATCCTCTTGCCTCCACCTCCAACGTGTTAGGATTATAGCTGTGGACCACCATGCCCAGTTTGTGTGGTACTAGGAGTCATCCCCAGCCCCAGCTGTCTACCTAGTTTGGGGGACAGAATCTCTCACTGACCTAGAACTACCATGCAGGCTAGATTGGCTGGCAGTGAGCGTCTTCTCCTCAGCACTGATTACAAACACACCACACCATGCCTGGCCTTTTTAGATGGGTTCTGGGAATTAAGCTCAGGTCCTCATGTTTGTGAGGCATGCACTTCACTGGTGGGTCATCACCCAGCCCTTACGTTTCCCATATGGATTCCTACACATGACTGGACATGGCTTCCCTACCAAGGAAGCACAAGATAGCAGCCTAAATGCCTTACCCACAAGTCTTCCCCTTAATTTTCATCCCTCATCTGCAACCCTGGATGTCCTTGTTTGCCTCAGCTTCATGGCTTCCTTAAACACATTACCATATGACTTTATCAGCCTCTTTTTCTCAAAGATGTACAGTTTATTTCTAGGAGGCTCATGGTCCCCTAGTGTATCGCCCTTCCTCCTCAACCCATAGAACTATAAACAGGCCACCACATTTTACAGTGTTTGCTTCACAGTATCTAAGCACCTGGAGCTTTTTCTTTAGTTCAGACCCTTCTCTGAGAGCTTTATGTAAGTGTGATTTCCTTGGGAAGGTTGATGCACTTCAGGGAAGGTGTTAACACCTGGATGTTTCTCAGGGAAAACAAAGTTAGCAAATACTATTTCTTTGGGAAGCAGAGGCAGGAGGATGGCTATGAGTTTGAGGCCAGACTGGGCTACAGAGTGAGTTCCAGGCCAGCCTGGGCTGGAGTGAGACCCTGTTTTTCAAAAACAAACAAGGGGAAGAACGAAACGAAGGTAAAATGCAGAAGCGAGGCAGGGAAGGGTCAGGGCTGGGTGTTCACACTGTGTTCCTCTTGGTACCCACATCAGGCCCATGGTTGTGTCCCTCTGAGTGGCTCCTGCTACTCCTTCTACAAAAGGCCAATTTGGGGTAATGATGTGTAAGTTACCATCTACTCATATTTCATATTTCTTCCAAAATATTTGCAGTATCCCTTATTATCCTACATTAAATGGGGAGGACAAAGGAGAATGGACATCTTGTCTACCAAGAAAATTCTGAGATGTTTGCAGATCAGTAGAGAATTAGCTGGGTCCCTGGAAGCATCTTCAGAATAGCTTATATCCCCCCCCCAATAAAGGCAAGGTTAAAAAAAAAAGCACTACTCCTTACGGTGGGGAATAGGAATTAGGGTTGGGCATTAACCCTGCTGGAGTCAAGAGTTGTGGAGTCCCAAGGAAATGGGAGTGCCCACTCAAAGGACAGACAGACAGGTCCTCAGGGTCTGCCCGAGGCCACATGGTCACATAATACTTCCCTCAACCTCCTTACACTTCGGTACATAAACTTTATAAGTATGATGTTGGCAGATTCCAGTGTATAAAAAAGTAGCTGAAAAAACTCAGATCATAAATAATGCCAAGTAATAAAGGAGGTGAATGTTTCTGTTATTAGATTCCTTCATTGTATAAATCTGTTTAATAAGCTGGCTCGGAATCACTGATAGAAAACAGGCTTAGTATGGGGTTACAGGCCAATCCCTTCTAAAAGGCGAACCCGGGAACCCATGCCAAGTTAGACTTTTCTGCTCTTAACCAGTGCAACTTAAAATGTAATTGTTGTTTCCTCGTTCAGAAATGGAAAATGTCTGAGGCTATGATTGAAGGGAGGAAACAGGTTCTCAGTGTCACTGAGTGCGCCCATCTACATCTGCAGACTCATCCTTCCAAGGCCCTGGACTGTATTTATAGATGGCACTGCCTTTGTCTTACTCACCACGAGGGGCTGGGGGCTGTGTACTCCTGGATTTTTAAGAGTCGGATTTCTCAACATTTATATGTATGTGTTTAGAAAAGTCCCTCCAAATATCCTCCTTTGACCCCAAGACCCATGACAAGCACTTTGGCTACAGAAATTCACTGAACGCTTGAGGGGTGTGATGGGATGGGGGTGTGCGGGGAGGTCTCTTGGGGGTCACATTCGTCTTCCAACACTATGGTTTCTAAGGGCTTGTTGATGTTTGGCTCGGGTAGGTTACTATCATCGTGATGGGCTGTAAAATGAAATGCTGTAAACGAGCTGAAGACTCAGTCTAATGACATAAACAACGCCAAGAGTCCCCACACACTGAGCCACGCTCGCAGGGCTGGGCCAGTTGCGCCCACTGTTTACAGCACTGGTATGCATGAACTCCTTGGCCCGGCCAGGCTAGTTTCTGACCCAAATTTCCCAGGCTCTTTTTAGGAGGCCCACAAACAGCTCTCTTCCAAGGCTGTGTTCAATAGGTAAAACAGAAGGTAATGAGATGAAACAGCATACCTATCGGCTCAATTTAACTTGTGTTAAAAATTGTAAGTTTCAGTAGTAGGAAGGCTCATTATTTAGAATTGCTGTATAGTATTATATTATATCTGTTAGTAAATATCAGACGTGTTTCATATAAGTCATATGGAAGTGTCAACCAGAAGGCAATACAAAACACTGTGTGGGGGTGCATGCCTGTAATCCCAGTTCTTAGAAGGTGGAGGCAGGAGTTCAAGGCCAGTCTTGGCTACATAACAAGTTGAAGGTCAGCCTTATTTACATGAGACCCAGCAGAAAGAGAGAGAAAAAAATAATAGGTATTATAAAAATTTGAGTTATAATTATAAAAATGTACATTAAATACAGTTAACCTGAGTCATTTCCTGAATTGGCTATTAAATCCTTATTCAGGAATATTTGGGGAGAAGTAACTCAATGTAGACCACTCAGACATGAAATTAGCTAGAGGCCTCTTTGTAGTTTGTCAGAATTACAGTTTGTTTTAATTTCTGAATACAGTTCTAATTTATTTTGCTACAATCCCACTGAGGAAGAACAGGATTATTTCTATCTTATACAAGTAGACAGATAACCAAACACAAGAAGACCAAGTTCAAAAGAGGTTGCTTCTGCCTTAGCTAGAGGGTAAAGAAAGCCAATTCAACTTTTATTAGACTCACAGCTGTGACGAATACAGAGGGAGGACAGAAAGGCAGGCTAGTCTCCTCTGAGACCAAAGAACTCAAGAAAACCCTAGTAAACTCTCATAAAAGTGAGGGGAACTGGGAAGACGTACAGGTAGTATTCTTTGTTCCCTGAAAAGGTATCTGCAAAGTGGCAGAAACATTCCATTTTGGGGGCAGCCCTAGGGGAACCCCACAATTGAGGCAGAAAGCATCTTTGTGCCCAGACAGATGAGAGTTATGGTTGGTCCTGCCAGCTCAAGCCTGGCACTGTGTAAAGTCCTGGCTTTGCCCCTCCTTTTCAATTTTTTAAATTTATCTTTATTTGCAAGGAGGAGAGAGAAAGAGAGAGAGAGAGAGAGAGAGAGAGAGAGAGAGAATGGGCACGCCAGGGCCTCTTGCCATTGCAAATGAACTCCAGATCCATGTGTTACTTTGAGCATCTGGCTTTACATTGGCACTGGGGAACTGAACTTGGGCTGCCAGGCTTTGCAAACAAGCATCTTTAACAAGTGAGCCATCTCTCCAGCTCCTACCCTTCCTTTTCTAAAGCTGGAGAAGAAGTTGGAAGGGTGCTGTGGGAACTGGCTCTCTGCTCAACACTGCAGACAACTGAATCTTGAATCTGGGGAAACTGGCCCCTAGGCTCCCAGGTTAAATTGCCCCAAACACTCAAAGCTGCTTCTAGATGCCAGAAAAACAAAAGCACAGAGTTAGAAAGAATCATTTTACTTAAGTCTGGGGAAAACCCAAAGCTACATTAAAGAGTGACAAGTGATGGTGAAGATAAGAGGTACCCATGGGCTTACTTGAAAAGAGCTTTGGAACTCTATTTCATTTGTTCATTGGGAATCCCAAAGTTCCATTTCTTCAGCTAAACAGTTTATATTTAAAAGCAAAACAGTCTGCTATCCTTTAACAGCTCTGCTTGAACCTGTAGTTAAACCATCACACTAGTGCCAAAGCTTCACTTGATTTGTAAAGAAAGTGTCCATAGGGTAGATGTAAGGGGGTAAGTCTCAGGGCCAAATTCAAAGAAATAAAAAGAAAGCCCACAGACCCAAGGAATATTTTTGTTTCATTGCATAGTGATCTTCTGCCAGAGGCTGAAGACAGGGGAAATATCAACAATTCCAACCACTAGTATAGAGCAAGGCTTCTCTGTGCCAGTGGCTGGAAACATACACCCTGTACAGTCTCACGCAATCTTGACCACAATTCAGGGTGTCCGCTAGTGTGCACATTAACAGACCAGGAGGCAGCTCAAGAGCTTGCTCAAGTTTACACAGTAAAGTGGCAAAACACACCTTTGAACCCAGCTAGGATAAGATGTCAAAGTCAGTGTTGCCGAACAGGTAAGTGGAAGCCAGAGTGGAGGTGGGAAAAGCAGGTGTCTTCCATGATGGCAACATGGGGTGGTACCGGGGATGAGAGGAGAAAGCTAATTTGAGAACGATGCAGAGGGAGGAAAACCAGCAGGAACTGGTGGTATGCTGTGTGGGAAGCAAAGGCGAAGGAGGCAGAGGGGAGGACCACTGACAAATGACATGGTGAGGATGGTTAGAATGGGCTAGGTAGGGAATGATGCCTACCCTTCACCCATCCATTACACGTGGCGCTGTGGTCATAGAAGAGGCTTTTTACCCCTGGCTTCCCAGGGCTTATCATCAGGAAGAGGTCAGAGCCATTAGCTAGACATGAGCACAGGGAGCTTAGGATGCAATCCAGAGAGGATGGGAGAGACCAGCCAGAAACAGCCAAGAGAAAACACATACCTGTAGCTACACTCTCTTCCTGTGGGCTGGCCAGGCCCACTGTTCCACTCTCCAAATGAACTCAGTGACAGTAACGAGAAGGGACAGCAGGAGAAGGAAGCATGGAGTCCAGGGATCAACAGGTGGTAAGGCTGACAGCTGAGATCAGGCAGAGGTGGGGCTGAGCCTGCACCTGCTGGGCCAGGACTGGGTGCTCCTCCTCACCCGCTGCAGCCCATGGGCTCCGGGTTGCTGCTGTGTCCTCTAACACAGGCCCTTATGCACAGTTTTTCCTCACTCTGGAGTGTGAGGGATTGCTTCTTCTCTTGCACAGGCAGTACACAAGAGTCCAAATGCCGGGCCTCCTGCAGCAGCAGCAGCAGCTCTGGCTCCCCATCAATTCTCCTTGTTTTGTCTCAATAAGATGACACTCAAGTCCTATCTGGAAAATCAATATTCTCCCTGGTTTTGCTGCATCAGCAGAGCTGTTTGTGTCCAGAAGGATGGCCACAGAGCCTGCTGATCCATCTCAGAGGTCCCTGTTAGGCAAACCTCTGCCTTCCCCAGGCAGTCTGAAAGGCAGGCTTGTGTGTGTGTGTGGGGGGGGGGGGTAGTGTGCCACAAATTGGGCTATCTCAAATATGCTAGAACCACTGGTGGTCATGTGGCCCTGGAAGGGACCTCTAAATGGCCTTCTCTCTGGAAGTCCTTATTTCAAGCGAGCTCCTTAAACCACTGAGCCATTTCCCCAACCCCAGGAAGTCCTTGTTTTATAGAAGAGAGAAACCTAGGAAGTGGTGTTACCTGAGGTACCCTAGGTAAATGACCAAAATCGCGCTATCTGCTACATTTCAGGTGTGCGGGTGGGAACATACGCATTCTAGAATGTGGTAACTTTTCAAGGTAATCTGAACTCCCTACACCTTCATCTTAGCAATAAATAAAACGGGAGTATTAACGCTAGGACCCTGTGGATGAAATGGATAAGGAGACTATCTGCTCTACTTTGGATGCTGAGTTTCCCCCAAAGGCTTCAACTCAGCAAAGTGGCGCTATTAGAAGATGGTGGGACCTTCAGGGGAAGGTTCATTGGTCATTGTGGCGTGGTCCTTGAAGGAGGCTGTAAAACCCTAATCCCTTCTTTCCCTCTGCTTCATGGCCCTTGCAGTGGTTTGAACATAAAATGTCCCCCATAGACTCATGTTAATCTCCAGTTGGTGGCACTTTTCCAGAAGATTATGGAACTTTGGTGATCTTTGAGGTTTTACAGCCTAGCCCTGCCTCCTGTTTTTTTTTTTTTCTCTCTCTGTCCCTCTCTCTACTTCTTCCCTGTGATGAGAAAAATGTGCATCTGGCTTCTTGCTCCTGCCAGGATGGACTTTCCTTTGAAACTTGAACCTGAAAATAACTCTTTCCTTCTAGAAGCTTCTTCAGGTTGGGTCTCTTGCCCCAGCTAGGACAAAGTGACTGACATAGCCCCTAGGTGAACAGTTTTGCTCTGCCATGTTGGGCTCCCTCACCATGGGCCCAAAGCCATGGGGCTACTGACATGGACTAGAGCTCCAGTCTGTGGGCCCAGAATGATCCTTCTCTTTATAAATTGATGATGCCAGGCATTTTTATCATCGTGATGGAAAGCTGACTAACACACTCAAATCAGTTGTTGGTATGATACACACACCTGCAATCCCGGCATTCAGAGGCTTAGGCAGAAGGAAAGAATTTGAGCCAGGCTCGGATATATATTAGCAAGAGCTTGTCTCAAAACCTCCCCCCAAATTAAAAAAAAATTAGCTTAAGAATCCTCTGCATCTTCCAGTTCCTAACTTATAATAAGGAGAATATTCCATTATTCAAGAGTCTAAGATGACCATACTATGAAAGCAGGAAAATTTGCATTTCATTAGTGGAGTGGGTGGTTAGCATGTTGAAGATTCTATTAGCTGGTACCAATTTTCACATTAAGTGGACATGAGTTATTGCTGAATACTGGAAACTGTCTCGGGAGAATAAGACATCATAGCCACATAAATGGCCAAGTCAGGTCCCGTGGTATGTCTTGATGTGACATTAAGAGACAAGATGAGAAAAGTCAAGTTATACACCGGAGAGCATAGGACATGCCTGGGAATGGGGGAGGGCAGAGTTCTGGCCTTGTCTGCCGGTGGGGGTAAGAACGGGATGGAGTAGTGGTAATGAGCTGACTGCACATGCAGAGAATCTCAAATTCAGCACTTGCCGACAGAATTAGACCTTCTCAAGTCTCTGGAGTCTCTGCGGCATAGGAATGAGAGCCCAGAGTGGCTCTGACCCACCCAGTTCTAGGGGAGATCCCCTTGTTTTCACTCACCACTCACACCATCAGAGTCCTGAGAGGGGTAGAAAGGGTACAGATTTTCTACATGGCAAAGGAATTACTTCCTTCTGCTAAAAGGTCCTTTCAGTTGTAATTCCATTCAGAGGTTACAAACCTGGGACCACAGGCCTGCAAGGGATCCATCAATAGAATTCAGGTGGCCTGTGGATTTGGATGAGAAACAAATGACACCTCTATTTCCGCTGACCTCTTCCTGGAGCTTAGCACTTATATCATTGATGAATGTAGGCAAAGCCTAGTAGCTGGCAGTCCCTGTGAACTGAAGCCAACATATTTATTGCATACCATTGCTGTTAATATTTAAACAAGGGACTGGTAGCTTCTTCTGTAAGGGTCTGAATGCAAATATTTTAGAGTTTGAGGGCCATATGGAACTGTTCTTGAGAGTGAAAGTGGGCTTGAACAATATGTATAGGCTTGATTATGGCTGTGTGCCAATAAAACTTTATTTATAAAACCAGTCTGTGGGCTTTAGTTTGCTGATTCCTGTGTACACATATTGTGACGTTGAAGGTAGAATGAAAACAGACCTACACAATATGTAAAAGCTCAAATATGGTTGTGTGCCAATAAAACTTTATTTATAAAACCAGTCTGTGGGCTTTCATTTGCTGTGTATGTACATTATAACTTTGAAAGTATAGTAGTAATTAATTCTGATTATTTAACAAGTTAAAAAAATCAAAAAACAAATAAACAAAACAAAAAAAGCCGGGTGTGGTGGCGCACGCCTTTAATCCCAACACTCGGGAGGCAGAGGTAGGAGGATCACCATGAGTTCAAGGCCAGCCTGAGACTACATAGTGAATTCTAGGTCAGCCTGGGCTAGAGTGAGACCCTACGGGGGGGGGGGGACAAAAAAAACACAAATAAACAAGTTAAAAAACAAGCACATATATTATGATGTCATAAATGGTTAGTTATTTAAAATATTTTAATAATTATGTTCCTACACGTTTTATGTTATTCATTTACAAATATTCTGAAAAGGAATCCATAGGTCTTACCAGATTGTCAGTAGCCCATGACACAGACAAAGATGCCCTGGCACAGAGTGGACAGAGGCTAGAAGTGATGAGGAAGAGTAAGATGGAGGAACAGAATCAGAGCGCTAGAAAGCACTGCCAGTTAAGCTAATTAGACATGTACTAGACATGTCATACAAACTTCTCTGGACTGAAAGGAAGGATTTCTTTCCCCCGTTTCAGCAACTGCACAGCTCCATATTTTGGACACGTCTTCTCTCACTGTGACAAACAGCACCCACTCTGTTTTCTCACCCCTGACTTCTTGAAGTCACAAGTCTCCCAGAGTTCACAAGGAAACCCGTTGCTCCAGTGCAGCATGCTTATGAATCCCCGGGTAGAATTCGCTACACTGAATCCTGGAGGATCACCTGAACAATGTTCCATGTAGCCTTCTGGGAGCTGAGAGAACACGTTTTCTCTCTGAAGGGACAGGGGAGGAGGCCTGGGGACCAGACCCTTCTCTGTAGGATCAAGGTCAAAGCCAGATGGAAATATCCTTAGGGTTTCAGGACAGTAAAACCACCTGGTACTGTTACATCGTTCTCACAGAAAAACCTGGCTATTTTGCCCTGAAAACATAGCTGTATTTACTTCTAATAATGCAACACTAGAATAGAAGGGAGGAGAAAGCACCTTCCGCCTCACACTGTACTAAGCAGCTCTGGGTTACATTTACAATTTTAATAAACTGATTTGTCAAAACTGTCAGAATCAAGGGAGGTCATCTGGATACCAGATGACCAAAAATATCTGTAATTATAAGTTGTCCATTTTTTCTCTTTCATCTTCCATATATGTATCTATGAGCAACCACATATTTTCATGCACATACATACACATAAATTTTAAATCATTTTAAAACAAACTTGTCATGATAGAATTCAGGACAGCAGAAAATACAGTTCTCCTGGGATAGTAATGGGACTTGAAGGATACCCTGCCTGCACTCCCCTCCTTAGGACCAACACCCATTTCCTGAACTATGTTGTTAGAGCCAAAACATTTCAGTTTTGCCACCACCTTGGTGGCTCCTAATCCTTGCTGATCACTAGCTGTGTGACTGTAGGCATGTAACTCAACCTCTCTGAATACCTGATACCTATGGGTGAAACAAACATTTTGACACACATTAATTGCCCTAGATACAAGGTAATTAATGAGATTCTTTTGGTAAAGAACTCCAAGAGCTTTAAAGAATACTATGGAATTGCCAAGTGTTGTCATGGATTCATTCAAATGCTCTATATCATGTTTATCAGAATT
The DNA here is from genome assembly GCA_004024765.1 of Zapus hudsonius. Classification (NCBI taxonomy): domain Eukaryota; kingdom Metazoa; phylum Chordata; class Mammalia; order Rodentia; family Dipodidae; genus Zapus; species Zapus hudsonius. The sequence continues at coordinate 709 of PVHP010020586.1, read as the reverse complement.
CACTGCCAGTTCCTTTTTTAAAAGTCAGAGTCTCATGTAGCTCAGGCTAGCCTTGAACTTGCTACGTAGCCAAGGATGCCTTTCAACTCCTGGTCTTCTGGTCTCTACCTTTGAAGCACTGGAATTATAAGTGTACACCACCATGCCTGGCTTGCACTGTAAATGTCTAGTTATGATCCATGGCTACTTCATCTGGAAGGTGGTCAGAGTTTGAAGGCACCAAACTCTGTTGCCAAAGAGCCGTGGGTGGATGAATGGGAAAGTGGGGGAGACTGAGACACAGAAATGGATGGGTATAAGAGTGCCATCACACAGCTATCCCTATGGGTGGCTTGAATTCTGGAGAAACCTGGTAGTTATTAATGACCATTTTCAACACTGTTCTCAGAGGAGAAAAAACACAATGAAGATGCTGGTGGGTGTGAGCAAGGGCACAAAGGTCAGGGTTTTAGGACGGTTTTCCTTACTGGACCTTAATCTCATTCATGTCTTCTCTCTTTTAAGATTAAAAGGGAATAGGGGGTTGAAGAGATGGCTCAATGGATAAGGCACTCACCTGCAAAACCTCATGACCCAAGTTTGATTCCCCAGTGCCCAAGTAAAGCCAGATGCACAAAGTGGCTAATGCATCTGAAGTTCGTTTACAGAAGCCCTGGTGCTCCCATTCTCTCTCTCTCTCTCTCTCTCTCTCTCTCTCTCTCTCTCTCTC
>PVHP010020585.1:0-30459 GCA_004024765.1 Zapus hudsonius | reverse complement strand
CACACACACACACACACACACACACACACACACACACACACACGCCCATGTACACACACACAGTTTCACCCACCTCCCCCACCATCAGAACACCCCACAGGCAGGCCCACACTCCCTGTGGGGTTAGGCCAACACTGATAGAAGTCCTGAGCTAGCCTCATTCACTCTCACACACCTTGACAAGCTAACCACACTTGTGTTCCCCCCAACCTTGCTGAGGTTCTGTGGGGCCCAGAGATCCTGGCACTTCCTCTCCAAGCATCACCCCCACTTCCCACTCTCCCTCCCTGCTGATCTCCACTTCCCCTGCTGGGCAGCCTCAGCTCCTGTCAGGCTGTGGGCCTTTTTTCTCTTCAAGTCCCCCTTAAAGGGAACCTTGGGGAACTCAGGAAGGGTCAGGTACTCTAAGTCTTTTGCAGTTGTGTGGGAAACTCCCCCTGTGTTCACTTGAGTCAGTATGAGGAGAGAGCCTGCTTCCAAGAAATTCCAGCAGCTTCCTCTCCAGAATAGAGGGCAAGAGACCCCAAAAAGCACAGAGGTAGGGGAAGGTGGTGGTTGGCAGCTTGGAGGTTCCTGAAGGAGGGCCTCTGGGATTCTAGGCTTCTTCCGGCCCAGCTGCCTGTCCACACCCAGGGGCAGGGACCTGCGAGGCTGGGTGCTATGACTTGTGGGTTCTCGTCCTGGCCTGCCCACTGGCTGACTCATGGGCAGCCCCCAGCCCGGTTTCCTGGTGGCGCCCCACAATCGCTGGTCAGTAGGGCTAGGGAGAGGAGGGTCACTAAACTATTTATAAGAAGGAGAAGTTCCTGATACCAAGACCAAAAGCCCCAGAGACCTGTGGGTGGGGGTGGGTGGACTTCCTCCTTATCCTGTCCCCCTCTCAGGCCCAAGGCTGTAGGGTGTGGGGGACACTGGGCATGGAAGGACCAGACAGGGTGCTTGGTCTGCATCTTGGGCCAGGCGTGGGGAGAGGGCTATCCTCACACCCTCCTCACTGGGCAGGCCTGGCGCCAGCAGGGCGGCATGAGGGGGTGGTGCCTGGGCCACAAGGGTGAGAATGGTAGGGACCTGGAACCGGCTGTACCAGCTTGGCCAGGCCCCACCCTCCCTGGCTGGCCTTCCCCCACCTCCCGCTCAAACACCCATGCAAGCATGCATGGAGCAAGACCCCACTCCAGCACAATGACCAGCCCACAAATACCAGAGTTCCCTCTTTCTGTACCCAACTCCACTTGTCTGAGAAAAGGTGATCCTGTAGGCAGGGGCCCCTAAAGTTTGGTATGCAGTTGGTACTGCATAAATACCCATCTGCTTGTTGATCCACAGTATAATAACTGATGTTCTGGAGCTATACTGACTGTGTACCAACTCTAGTCCTTCAGCTGTGGGATATTAGGCAAGGTCCTTCATTTCTTGTGCCTCAGTTTCTCACCTGTGAAATGGAGATTCACACAGCAAGCAAATTCTTTGGATCACTGAAGTAGCCAATGACTGACTTTATGTAAGCCACTTAGAATAGTGTCTGGCCCACGGTAAGGACCATGTAAGTGTTAGCTATTAAAATAATAATTACTATTTCTCAGTCTGTCTGCCTGTCTTATGTGTCTGAGTCCCTGTGTCTGCACGAGACTAGCCCCACCCCATTTGTCTCTTCGTGCATCTCCCTTCCCTGCCTTCTTGTCCCACCCACCCACTCCTGTTCTCCCTCTGGACCCTCTCCGAACCCACCTAGCTTCTCTCAAGAACTTCTTTCTGGCCTGGTCAGCTTCAACTGTGGCCATGAGTGAGTCACTGTAGCCTCCTGGCTGGTGGGACAAGCAGGATGGCTTCCCAAAATGCTGTCCTACCACCTGCCCTGCCCCCCCTGCCGCACCCCCATGGGGCCAGGCCAGATGTCAGCTGCAGCTATTAGCATGGGCAGGAGACACAGGCCTGGCAGCGTGCCCACCAGACTCAGCGGCTTCTGGAATCTCCCCTTTGACTGGGGTGGGGGAGGGGAGCCGTCCAAGCAAGGACTAGAGGGGAAGAGGCACTTAGGGGTCACAGGGATCCTTCAAAGAATGGGATGCCCCTGCTCTACTGGACTTCCCCTGGCCCCTCACAGCTCAGTTTCTCTTTCCTCCCTCCCCCACACTTGGTGAGCGCTGAGTTGCCCCACAAGGCTCAGGCTTATCCTTGTACCTCAACCTCTCTCCACCCTAAAGACACAAGACAGAGGCCTTGAGTGACAGAAAGAGGAAGACTGACTTCCAGAACCTTTTGTTCTAGTGGCTCTCATACTGCTTGGAAATCAATCCGACCTGAAGGCCAACTGGGTTCCTTGCTATTTAAACTTCCACCTTGTCCTTCCTGGGGAAAAGGCTGTGGGTTTTCAGTCCTCTCTTGGATTTTTTCTGGTGCCCTTTATTCGGGGGTTGGGGAGAGGGAGGGTTAGGGAGACACTAGGGAGAGAGGGGCCTCCATCTAGGTACTTTGTATGATCGAAGGAATCTCCCACACAATGGAGGGGCATCCAGACCCCAGATTTATTGAGAAGGGGTAAGGGGCCTCAGACCTCTGGGCAAAAGGGAAGGGCACTTTGCCCAGAGGAGGAGACGGCCCTGTGCCAGCCCGCCCAGGCGCCGCGGACGCCTGGAGGCATCACCCCGCCCCCCTCCGCGCCCCGTCGGGTCGGGCTGGGGGCGAAGTCCGACCCAGGCCCGCGGGCAGGCGGGGACCTGCCAGGCTGGGTCGGGCCGGGCCAGGCCTGGCAGGACGCGGCCCCAGAGCTGCTGGGCGGGGCCGGGCCAGGCGGCCACGGCCTCGGGGGCGGCGGCCGGGGCTGGTCCGGACTAGCCGTCCGGGGGCCGGGCGCGCCCTGGGACCTGGCAGCTACCAGGGATCCTGGCTCCTAGCTCGCCGCCCCAAGACGGCACCGTCCCACCCTTTCCTGTGCCCTAATATGGGTGTTGGGGAGAAACTCCGGGGGTCGCCCCGCCCCCAGTCCAGCCCTAAGAGTCTGGCCTGTTGTCATGGTGACCAGGGTTCTCTATACTGACTGGGTACTGACGGCACCCCCTCCAGCGGGCCAATGGAACAGTCCTCAGGCTGCTCGCATTCGAGGTCGCCAGCAAGAGACGTAGGAGGAACCATTACTGAAGGGGAGAGGACCCTGGTGGCTGGGCGGGAGGGGGTCCCTTGCCCAGGTTCCTCTTCCCAGGAGTCGAGCGCCGCGGCGCGCAGGGCGGGGCGCACGGTCCCCTAGGCTCCGAGTGACGGAGACCAGGCTCCCACCGCCCCCTCCCTCGGCTCTTGCCACACTTCCTGCCTCGGCGCTCTTTCTTTCCCCAGCCTGTTTCTAAGGAAGGGACTGGGCTTGGGCGACCGCGCCCCAGTCGCCCCACGCTCCAAGAGAGCTGACAGTGTCGGGCCAGCCCAGGGGGACCAGAGGGAGGCTTCGGGATGGGGGACAGAGAATGCAGGTGCCTCAGGACCACCCGAGAGGGACAGCGGTAGTCATGGAAGACCTAGCAGTGAGTGCCCTGTGGCCACGATCTTCAGAGTCCCCTCGATGAAATCCTCAGCTGTCATTGTCCTCAGTTCCAGAGCTGTGCCCGACCCCTCCAACTCCTTCACTCGGGCTTTGCAAGCGACCACCCTCTTTGAGAGAAATGTTCTCATCCTCCACCTCTTATCTTCTAAGCTGATTTTATGGGCCCTTAGGACCCTGGCTCATTTCTGCAAATACAGAATTCCCCTCCCCCAACCCCTTCCTCTTCCCACTTACAGGGAAACCTTCAAACTCCCATGGGCTTCAAAACCCCTACTCATTTCTTGCACAATAGGTTCCCTAAGCCCCGCCCCTCCAAGGGGATCACCCTCTTGGTCTTACCCATCCTCCTTGCGGAGACAATTCCAGTCCCTCAACCCATTTTGTGCCTGGGACCCGGGGGTAATTCTTGGTCCAGGCGTCAACATATTCCTCCAGATTTATTCATATATTATTCTAATATATTCACTTAAAACTTCCATCCCTGCTTTCTGGTCTCTGGGAGTGTATTGTTAGTTCTCCAGCCTCAGCTACTCCGGGTCCCTCAGACCTTTCCGGGTACACCCTAAGAACCTCCAACCACAAATCCACCTCGGCGTTCTCCCGCAGTCGCTTCCCCGTGCGCCCTGGGCCCTCAACACCCCCAGGATCGCGTCTGCCCATCCCTCGAGCCCCTCCCCCGGCAGCCGCGCCGAACCACCCGACCCGTGGCCGCTGTTTACAAGGACACGCGCTTCCTGACAGTGACGCGAGCCGCCTCCTCCCCTTCCCCACGCTCCGGGAGGGGGGCGCGGGGGCCCGGCTCCGGCGACAGCCAATCGGAGCGCACTTCCGTAGCTGACAAACGCGGTATAAAGGCGCGGGGCTCGCGCTGAGCGGCCGGGACCTTGAGGGTGGCCAGGCCGGCATCGGAGGCATCGGGGAGCCGGGAGCCAGGGGAAGAAGCGACTGCGAGAAAGCGAGCGCGCCCCAGAGGGTGAGAGGGGCTCGGGAAGCCCCACCGAGCTCCCACACAAGGCTGCCAACTGGCTGCTGCCCTCGGCCGGTGCCCAGTCCGAAAGACGCGCGATCCGCCTCCGCGTCCCGCCACCGCCGCGGACAGCTCGCCCCTCGCCACCGCGAGGCCTGGGGCGGCCCCGCAGAGACCCTCCCCAGACAGCCTGGGCCGCCCGGATGTGCACTAAAATGGAACAGCCCTTTTACCACGACGACTCGTACGCAGCGGCGGGATACGGTCGGACCCCTGGCGGCCTCTCTCTACACGACTACAAACTCCTGAAACCCAGCCTGGCGCTCAACCTGGCGGATCCCTACCGCGGTCTCAAAGCGCCCGGGGCGCGCGGCCCTGGCCCGGAGGGCAGTGGTGCGGGCAGCTACTTTTCCGGTCAGGGCTCGGACACCGGTGCGTCCCTGAAGCTCGCCTCCTCGGAGCTGGAGCGCCTGATCGTCCCCAACAGCAACGGCGTGATCACGACGACGCCCACGCCCCCGGGACAGTACTTTTACCCCCGCGGGGGCAGCGGCGGCGCAAGTGCGGGGGGCACGGGGGGCGGCGTCACCGAGGAGCAGGAGGGCTTCGCCGACGGCTTTGTCAAAGCCTTGGACGACCTGCACAAGATGAACCACGTGACGCCCCCCAACGTGTCCTTGGGCGCCAGCGGGGGTCCCCAGGCCGGGCCCGGGAGCGTCTATGCTGGCACCGAACCACCTCCCGTCTACACCAACCTCAGCAGCTACTCCCCGGCCTCGGCGACCTCTGGAGGTGCTGGGGCAGCCGTGGGGACCGGGAGCTCCTACCCGACGGCCACCATCAGCTACCTCCCACACGCACCGCCCTTCGCCGGCGGCCACCCCGCGCAGCTGGGCTTGGGTCGCGGCGCCTCCGCCTTCAAGGAGGAACCGCAGACCGTTCCGGAGGCGCGCAGCCGCGACGCCACGCCGCCCGTGTCCCCCATCAACATGGAAGACCAGGAGCGCATCAAAGTGGAGCGCAAGCGGCTGCGGAACCGGCTGGCGGCCACCAAATGCCGGAAGCGGAAGCTGGAGCGCATCGCGCGCCTGGAGGACAAGGTGAAGACGCTCAAGGCCGAGAACGCGGGGCTGTCCAGCACCGCCGGCCTCCTCCGGGAGCAAGTGGCCCAGCTCAAACAGAAGGTCATGACCCACGTCAGCAACGGCTGCCAGCTGCTGCTCGGGGTCAAGGGACACGCCTTCTGAGCGCCACCCCCACTCCGCACGGACACCCCCAGCCTGGACGGCTGAGCGCACCCTCCACTGGGGCGAGGGGCAGGCGGTGGGCACCCGCCCCGAGGCTCGGGGACGCTCAAGAACACACTGGACCCCCGCCCGCCCGCTCTGCCCCCAGTCCTCCCACCTCGACGTTTACATGGTCCCCTTCCACGTATTTTGTATGTTTTTTTTTTCCTGGAAAGACTCCATTCATATTGAATATAATATATTTGTGTATTTAACAGGGAAGGGAGGAGGGGCGGTCGCGGCGGAGCTGGCCCCGCCGCCTGGTACTCAAGCCCGCGGGGACACTTAGGGAGGGGATCCTCGCTCCCTGCCCCCCCTTCTGTCTGCACCGTACTGTGGAGAAGAAACACGCACTTCGTGTCTAAAGAGTCTATTTTAAGATGTGTTTGTGTGTGTGCGTGACTTTTTATTGAATCTATTTAAGTAAAAAAAAATGGTTCTTTATTAATTTCTGTCGTCTTGTTTTCTTACAAGCCTGGAGGATGGAGGGGAGTGGGCCGCTCCCCCGTGGCTGATCGCAGCGGGCGGCTCCTCCTCCTCAGCTCAGTTCAGGCCTCCTGAGGTCCAGCCCAGGCATCCAGCCCTTCCAGGGTGCCCTGATCTCCAGGCTTGGGAGACCCTGGCACAGGACGGCGAGCAGCCGCGCACCGGCCGGGGACCCGCCGCCCAGGACCCGAGGCCAAGCGCGCAGGAGCGACCCAGCCGGGCCCCGCGCGCCGGGGCTTTCCCCGCTGACGCAGCGGAAGCGCTGCCCAAATATGGGCCGATTCGGCCCAGTGACGCCACCGCGGTCTCTGGGCAGATTCCGGGAATCCCCTCCCCCGCTCTGCCGGGCAGGGCCCCGGCGCCGGGAAGGGGGCCGGGATTTTCCCGGCGGGCGGCTGCCTGGGCGCGGAAAGCCCCAGGCCTGGGTCCAGAGCGCCTGCGGTGGTGGTGGTGGGAGGGCTGCGCCCTTCTGGGTCCTGGGAGCCGCCTCCGAGCTTCTCCCCGCTGCCTGGCGCCGGGGCCCCGCCGTGCCCACGCCCCCTCCGTCTGATCTGACCCGGGTGGGAGGGTGCTCCGCTACCCCTCAGCCCCCGCCAGGAAGGGCGGCACCCGCCTGCCCGTTTCCCCTCCCGGGTGCCAGGCTCGGAAGCGGGGCAACTGCCAGGTCTGGTCCTGCCAGGGCGGCTGCTTGGGCAGCTGGGCGCCGCCACCGCCTTCGTGCCGGCCCCTCCCCCGCATCTGAGACCGGGAAGGTGAGAGCTGCTCCCTTCCCCTGTGGGATCTGGCTGGCCTTGAAGCTGGGAGACCCCCGAGCCAAGGAGAAACTAGGCCACGAGGTGCTGGGTGGGCAGGGCAAACGCTTCCAGCAAGTCAGAGATTAAAAACCGGTATGGGGAAGAGTTTCTTGGTAGCCAGTGGGCAAGAAGAGGCCCTGGGTTCAGCAGCCAGAACCAAGGAGAAGGCTGGGCCTGGTGCTACACGCCAGTCAACCCACCTCTAGAGGAGATCGCTCCGGGCGGTATGGTGATAATCCAGCGCCAGAGAGGCTGGGGCACAATCATTTTGGGGTCTAGGCCAGTTTGGACTACACAGGTGACTGTCTCAAAAACAAGCGAATAACCCTGAATAAATAGCGTGCATATGGAGTTCATTTGCAGTGGCCACAGGCCCTAACATGTCCTCTCCCTCTCTCTGCTAGCAAATAAATTAAAAAAATCAAATTTGAGAAAGTGGGAACCCTGAGCAAACAGCGCCTGGGCACATGTGAAGTTCCTGTGGCCAGAATAAGATCAGCCTAAATAAAGAACAGGAAAGGTGGTGCAAGCCTTTATATCCGAGCACTCCACTCAGGAGGCGGAGATAGGCAGATCTCTGTAAATTCGAGGCCACCCTAAGACTACATAGCGAATTTCAGGTAAGCCTGGGCTAGAGCCGAGAGCAAAACCCTACCAAAAAAAAAAAAAAAGTGTAAAACAAATGACCAAGCCAGATATGTTTTGTGGGATGAAACTGGAACTCCAATGGACCTCTGGGAACACTCTTGTGGAACACCTTCCTCCAGCAGGAGGCAGGCAGAGGGCTTCCCAGGATTCGGAACATAGCTCAGGGTCTCACTGCTGGATTTACTCTGAGAACCAGGTTCCTACCCCGTTGCCCATAAGACCAGACTCAAATGAGCCCAGGCCTGGAACTTCACATATTTGCTTGGTGATCTGAATTCCCATCCAGTGAGACCTACTGAAGATCCCAGCTACTGAAAGGCAATTGAGGGGCTAGGGGAGATTGCTCAGTAGCTAAAGGCACTTGCTTGCAAAGCCTGCATGCCCAGGCGTGTGCGTGAGCACACACACAAACTTTAAAAAGTCATTTGAGGACTGGAGAGATTGTGTAGTGGTTAAAGCACTTCCCTGCAAAGCCTGTCTACTTGGGTTCAATTCCCTAGTTCCCAGTAAAGCCAGATGCACAGAGTTCATCATTTGCAGTGGCTAGAGGCCCTGGCACACCCATGCTCTCACTCTCTGTATCTCTCTGCTTGCAAATGAATTTTTTTAAAGTAATTTGAGGACTGGCTCAGTGGTTAAAGGCACTTGCTTGCAAAGCTCTACAGCCGGGATTTGACTCCCCAGTACTCAGGTAAAGCCAGGCACACAAAGTGTCTGGAGTTTGTTTGCAGCAGCAGGAGGCTGTGAGAGGTTCAGTCCTCAGGATTGGGGGGAAAAAAAGGCATTTGAACCCAGGCTGGTTGATGGCAAGGTAGGGGTGCTTACATGCATGTTTCAGATTGCAGGGTGTCCTAGGGTAACACACTGTTAACCATCCCCTGGAAGTCACCCTCAGGCCAGGGAAGTGAGGCTTTAAGCAATGCATGAGGTAAGGCTGCCACTTAGTGGTGATAATATGTAACTACAAGGTCAGTTTCCCCGGCCAGCTTCTAAAGAGGACAGAACTGGAGGTTACAGACACAGACTCACACCAGTCCCTAATACTTTATTGGTTAACTTTAGACTTGTGCCTAGCTGGGTGGACTCAGAAGTGGGGGACACTATTCACCAGATCCCAGGCGGGGAATGAGAATATCTTGGCCCAGGTTCCAGCCCTCCCCCAGACTACAGATCTTAGAGGAACAAGCATATTTTTATGGCCCAGTAAGAATACCCGGGTGTGGGCACAGGTGGGATCCAATAACTCAAGTTCATTGCTGGTCACAGCCTAGTTGTGTTTGGAGAAGTACTCCTTGCTGTCATCCACATTGGGCTTGATGGTGTCACTGCCAGGCTTCCAGCCAGCGGGACAGACTGGAAAAACACAGAAGGATGCTCACGTGAGGCTCCGTCCCACAGTCAAGGTCAGGGAGAAACAGGCCAAGCAAGAGTGTAGACCCCAGAAGGAAAGGTTATGAGGTTAGTGGTCCAGGCCCAAGATTTCATGTTGACATAAGAGCATAACCAGCATGCTTTACTTGACATTTTCCTGCCCCATCCCTTCAGTTTCTATTAATTTACTTTTGTCCAAGAGATTGATCCTAGGGCCTAGTGCATGCTAGGCCAGCACTGAGCCACATCCCTAGGCTGCTTTTCTTTTCTCCTTTTGAGACAAGCTCTTACACTCTGTAGCCCAGGCTGGCCTTAAACTCAAAATCCTTTGTTTCAGTCTCCTAACTAGTTGGGGCTATAGGTCTGTCTGTGCCACCAAGTTCAGCCCTTTTATTGATTATTATTATTTTGGTTTTTCAAGGTAGGGTCTTGCTCTAGTTCAGGCTGACCTGGAATTCACTATTGTAGTCTCAGGGTGGCCTGGCCTCTTTTCTTTTTTTGAGATGGAGTCTTGCTATGTAGCCAGGCTGGCCTCAAAATCATGATCCTCCTGCCTCAGGCTCCTTAGCCACTGAACAATCTCTCCAGCCCTGCCTCAACTTCCTTAGTGCTGAGATCACATATCTTAAACACCACTCTCACCCTTGTCAGTTTCCTTTATCCCTCGAATCCACTCTCTTCCTCAGTCCCAGTCCTACTAGACATTGCATCTATGGTCAGCTTTTCTACTTCTAGTCCACTTGAGAGGGAACTGTGATGGGGATGGTAGCTCGGTGATAACAGCACTTATCTAGTATGAATGAGGTCTGGGTTTGACCCCTAGTTTAAAAAGGGTGGGGGGACTGGCATGGTGGTACATGCCTTTAATTCCAGCATTTAAGAAATTAAGAAAAAAAGTACTTCTAATACACTAATATTGACTTAGGACATGCCTACTTAAATGCCTTTTTCCCCCCACTATTTTTGAGGCTGACCTGGAACTCTCTCTGTAGTCCCAGGCTGGCCTTGAACTCACACTGATCTTTCTAACCCATTGTTCTGAGTGCTGGGATGACAAGTGTGAGCCACCACCCCACTCCCCACTCAAATATTTCCTACCAATCTCTATTACCTCTCAGCTCTCCACCTTTGTATTGGGGTATCTTCCACCCACCCTAGCTAGAAACCTCCTGCAGACAAGGCCCTGAGCGGAGTCTTTATGGGGCTTTAACATCTATCTCACATAGATCCTTCCAAAGGCGCTGAATGTTTGCATGGTGAATGGGGACCTGAGGTCATACCCATGTGTGAACACACACACACACACACACTTACCTTCCCCATGCTCATCCGTGAACTGGAAGGCCTGGACTAAGCGAAGAGCTTCATCCACAGAGCGCCCTACAGGCAAGTCATTGACTGTGATCTGTCGAAGGACACCCTTGGCATCGATGATAAAGAGGCCCCTGAAGACATGAGGGTCCACAATGAGGAGCTGAGAGCCCCACTTTCAGGGACAGGGGAAAAAACACACCCCACACACACTGCAGCTACAGTGGTCTCCCAGGGCTGAGCTGAGAGTTCTTGCTGTACCTGTAGGCGATGCCCTCATCACTCTTCAACACGCCATAATTACTGGACAAGCTTCTGGTCACATCAGCGAGCAGGGGGATGTTAAGGGGGCCCAAGCCTCCCTCCTTCCGGGGGGTATTGATCCTGAGGATGAGAGACAAGGTTGGGACCTTAGGATGCCCAGCACAGCAGGGTCCTCCTCCCTGTGGGCCCTAGGTGTGATAAGGATGGAGTAGAGGCGCTGGAAGCAGGAGATAAAAGACCTGAGAGTCACACCCACCCACCCCACCCTGGGGGGGAGCTGTGCAGCTGGGGAATCTCTCTAGCTAAAGCAATATCTCTAAATGGCTCCAATACCATTTAGAGACCCAGTAGAGTACAGTAGAGACCCAGTGTTAATAAGAGTTCCATTATCCAAATTTTAAAAAGGGCCTAGTGGAACAGCACTTGCCTAGTAGGAGGCTCTGGGTTTGACTCCCCAGTACTAGAGAAAAAAGGTGGTGGGGAAGGGAAAAGTTCCCATCATCCTCTATTCTGGTCTTGGAGCCAGAAACTAGTTACCCCTTTCATGAAATTGGGCAAGGCAGCCTCCTGTCTCCTGAGGACTCGGGGTGATGAAGCACCTGTAATCCGGTGCCCTGTTCAACTAGTTACCAAATGGTAATTACTGTCATCATTGTTAAGGGTGTCACTGTTTCCACTCTTTGTAAAATGGGGAGCAGGAGGCCACAGGGCTTGGCTCTCCCGTGCGGATTTTGCTGCACCCTCCCCAGTCCCCGCGCATACCATGCCAGGTGGGTGAACTGAGAGTCCACAGACACTCCCAGCACCTCGCAGCCCAGTTTTCGGAAATCCTCGGCACGGTTGCTAAAAGCAATGATCTCCGTGGGACACACAAAAGTGAAGTCCAGTGGGTAAAAAAAGAGGACCACATACTTCCCTGAGAAAGAGAAGACAGAAGAGAAGTTAGTGCCCAGCCGCTCTCAATCGTGGGCCCCGCCCCCACCTCGACCCCCTCCTTCCCCTTCTCCCTCCCTCTCTCCAGGCCACCTCACCCCTGTAGTCCGAAAGCTTGACCTCCTTGAAGGCGCCATCCACCACAGCAGTGGCCGTGAAGTCAGGGGCAGGCTTTCCAATGTGCGCGTTGCCGGAGGCCATCCCTGAAACCGAGACCCCGTCTTCCGATCAATGCCAATGCGCGTGGGGAAGGGGAAGATCCTTTGTCCTCCCTTCCCAAGGTCACGCTGCGCGCAAGGGGCCTTGCTAGAGTCGGGCGGCCCTAGCAGGAGCATCCATATGCACCCTCACAGGGCCGCGGGAGACCCGCCCCCTTAACCGGGACACCAGTGGTCCAGCCACAGATGCCAGGCTCCCCATGAGCCAGACGGATGAACTGCGGGGGCGCAATCGCCTAGTCCAGAAGGAGATGGAGAGCCCCTCCACCACCTCGCGAGCAAAAGGCTGGTCTCCGGCCACCGGGCCTACACTCCAAGGCTCTGTCCTGGGTTTCTCCCACAAGGACAAAGACGGCCACCATGGCGGACGGAAAACAAAGGCGGCCAGCAGTGAGGTCCGGATCTAGCCAGAATTGCATGAAGGGGGCTCCTTACATTGGGGTGCACATCGGGTTTCCATACCTGTACGAGCAAGAGCAGGACACTCGGAGGAACAAAACACACAGGGGAGGAGATCTGAGCGCCCAGAGCGCTACGGGACCGCGAGCTTTTTATGCGCAGTCCAAACCATGCAGGGCTGGGCGCGGAGGTGGGCGGCGCGGCCGGGTCCAATGCGCAGCAGGCAGGGGAGCGCGCGGCTCTACGCGCTTGCGCGCGGCGGGGCCAAGGGGAGGAGTGTGAAACCACCGACGCCCGCCAAGCCCCCGCACCTGCCCTCCCAGGGCCCGCCCCTCGGACTCGGCGCGGGGCAGGGTTCCGGAGCGCAGCGCTCTGGGGACCGTTGGAGCCCGGCATGGCCTGGAGCCGGCCGGCGCTACTTCTGTCACCCCTGATGTTCCTGGTCCTGGCGACCCCTGCCCAAATCTTCCCTGATTACCAGTACTTCGGCCAGCAGGGTGAAGGTGACACGTGGGAACTGCTGCGGCTGCAGCGACAAAAGGGTAAAGGCAGGCGGTGGGTGTGATGGCCCTAAGTACGACTTCACCTCGCCAGCTGGCTCCCAACAGATCCTCCTGGGAGGATTGCAAATCTCCGCTCTGCTCAGCTCTGCTCGGCTCAGCAATGGCTCCGTCCCCTGGGGCTGGCTACTTTTCTCGGAGGCAGTGTCTCATCTGTTAATTGCAATAGACACAGCCCTGTCACGGGGCGTGGGGAGGCAATACACACATACATCCCATAAACATAGGTGCTAGGAAGGGTGGAGGCAGAAAAAGAAACGGGGTAAGCTTGAGAAGCCAGAAAAGGTGTGGCTGATGACAGCCGGTAACCAACACAGCTAGAATGACAAGCAAAGCCAAAATTGCAAAGATTTGGAGAAAGAGTGTCCCAGGAAATGCAAATACCACTGCAAAGAGGCTCCCACGGGGAAGTGGAAAGAGGCAGGTGTGGTGTGGCAGAGACCTGGTGAAGTCAGGCATGAGGTTGGTCAGCCTTTGTGAGCCCAGGAGTTGAGAAACATGGGTCATGGGAAAGACAAAAGTTCTATTAAGGGCATCTTCAGTTGTGGCTGGGTGTATAGGTCAAAGGTTAAAGTGTTTGCCTCGAAAGTGTAGGTTTCTAGATGCAATCTCTAACACTATGTCCGTCCCCCCCCCCAGGTTGTAATAATACTTATGCTACTTCTACAGCCTAGCAGAGCCTCCGGGGCCTCTAAGTACCTCCTTTATGTCAATTATGTCATTTAATTTTCCACCTGTCAACCTTGCTGGTCAGGTGGCACTTTGCCTTCTGGGTAAATGCATGATCAAGCCCTTTGGCCCCAGGGATGGCCACACTTGCAACTAGGCAGGCTGGCACCAATTAGAAGTGTTAATTGGCAGTCCTCTTGGATGGATTACTTGTGTGAGCTTGAACGGATGGCTTGTCTGGAGGTCCATTTCCCCACCTGGGAACTAGACTAACCCAGAGTGAGAATCTAGCAAACAAACTGTGTCAGGTTCCTTATCTTGTGTTCTTCCTGTTTTCATCCCTGCCCTTTATCTCCAGTCTTGGAAAACTCTATTTTGGGCCCTTGGGGAAAGTGGCGCTGTTTCTGCCACCTGGGCAAACAGGAGCGCACCCGCAAGATGCTAGGCACAGCCCCTGGCCCCGTGTTCATGGACAAGGAGAACCTGGTCCAGGTGAGGCCCTGCCGGCAACAGGACTGTTCCTGCAAGCCGATCGACTGCAGCTGGAGAGCCTGAGCCCAGGTGAGTGGACTAAGCAGCAGAGGTTGCAACCGCAACCAGGGCGAGGTGGGCGTGGAAAATCCAAGAATGATGGGGGCCCCTTAGGAGGGGAAGGGAGAAGAAGGCTCAAACTCTGAGGCTTTAGGTTGGTGGAGAAGAGCCAGTTTAGTCAAGATATTTGAACCTTCCTGCTCTTTGGAAGAATGAAAAAAGGAAAGTTGGTGGTGCACACACACAGCACCTTGAGGCTTAGGTGGGAAGATGGTGAGTTTGAGGCCGGCATGATCTAAAATTGAGACCTTGTTGAGAAAAAGAAATACAGAGACAGAGAGAGAGAGATGGAAAGAAGGAAATGAAAGAAAAGAAAGAGAAGAAATGGGCTGGAGAGATGGCTCAGCGGGTAAGGCACTTGCCTCCAGTGCCTAAGGCCCCAGGTTCAATTCCCCAGGACCCACATGGGCCAGACCCACAAGGTGGTCTTGAGCCAGAACCAGTTGAGGCCTAGAATCTCCCGCAGCATTATGGGAGGCTTGACTTGAATGAGAGTGTGGTGTTGCAGTCAGCTTCAAATTGCTGCACAAAGCACCTGACCAAAAGCAGTTTATGGGAGGAAAGCGTTTATTTTGGTTCCATGATGGCAGGGAAAATGATAGCATGAGCAGGGGGTGGACATCACCTCCTAGTCAACATCAGATAGACAATAGCAACAGGAAAGTATGTCAAACACTGGCAAGGGGAAGCTGGCTATAATCCTCAGAAGCTAGCCCCCAACAACACACCTCAAACAAGGTTCCAATTCCAAAACTGCCATCAGCTGGGGATCAAGCATTATTAAGTTTATGGGGGACACCTGAATCAAACCATCACCGTGAGCAACAGAGATCTGGGGGTAGTAGGATCTGAAGAAATAACTGAGGAAGTTTGAGAATCTCAAGTCGTGAGACCTGAGCCTGGAAACTGAAATAGAAGGGAAAGAGTTTAGAATGTGTGGAAGGGCAGGGACAGCAAGTACAGCCTTTAAATTGGGGAAAACCAGGATGAAGACTGATGAGACCCAGTAATGAAGAGTCCCCTGCTCTCGGAATGCAGTGATATTTGACTCCTAAGCTTCGAAAACAAGCGGATGTCTTGGCACGATGGTGCACAACTGAGATCCTGGCACTTGGAAGGTGGAGGCAGGAGAACTGGATTATCCTCTTGTAGAGAGTTTAATGCTGGCCTGAGTGAATGAGACCCTTCTCAAGAAAAAAAAAAAATCAGGGCTGGAGAGATAGCTCAGTGGTTAAGGCACTTGCCTCCAGTGCCTAAGTCCCCGGGTTCAATTCCCCAGGACCCACATAAGCCAGACCCACAAGGTGGTGGCCTTGGTTCTCTCTCTCTCTCTCTCTCTGCTTGAAAATGAATAAATATTTTTAAAAAATCAGTCAACAAGCCAGACATAGTGGCTCCACCCCTTTAATTCCAGCACGAGGGATGCAGAGCAGGTGGGATGATCGACATAAATTCAAGGTTAGCCTGGGCTAAAGTGAGATTCTGCTTCAATAAAAAAGGGGGGGCTTGTGGAGCAAGCCGTTAATCCCAGCACTTGGGAGGAAAAGGTAGGATCGCTGTGAGTTCAAGGCCACCCTGATCCTACATAGTGAATTCGAGGTCAGCCTGAACTACAGCAAAACCCTACCTAAAAAAAAGAAAAGAAAAGAAAGAGCCGGGCATGGTGGCTCACGGCTTTATTCCCAGCACTCGGAGGGCCACCCTGAGACTACATAGTGAATTCCAAGTCAGCCTGGGATAGAGATACCCTACCTCGAAAAACAAGCAAAAAAAAAACCCCAAAAAGAACAAAAAAAGATTTTAAAAAATCAGTGGCCTGAGCTACATACAGCTCAATTTCCTCTATTTCCCTTCACTCACTAGCCACGGCTGGGCAGTCTCCAGCGGCCCCGGGGCGGAGCTTGCAAAACGACCCCACCCACCCTGGCCTGCCCACTACGCCCTTAGCGGTAGCCGTCTTGGACTACAATTCCCAGGAGGCAGCGCGGCAACGGCGACGGCTGCGAAAAGTAAGCCGGCGGAAGCGTCGGGGGCGTGTCCTGCGAGCCGATTGGTCAAGATCCAGAGCTGCTGCGCAGCCGGAGGAAAAGGCGCGCAGGGACCTGAGCCTGCGGTTTAGCTTCCTGCAGTTTGGAGTCTGGAGGCCGGTGGCGGCGGCCGAGGCGGCATGGATCTCAGCGAGCTGGACAGGGACAATACGGGCTGCTGTCGCCTGAGCTCGCCCGTGCCCACAGTGTGCCGGAAGGATCCCTGTGTCCTGGGCGTGGATGAAGCGGGCCGGGGCCCCGTACTTGGTGCGCCCCAGGGCTGGCCTGGGAGGGTCTTGGGGGGGGGGGAGCGGTGATAGTGTGAGGATCATGGTTATCGGTATCGGCTCATTTTGTATATCTATACCTATATGCACAGACACGTGTGAGTGTATGTATGTATGTATAGAGGTGATGATGGTACAAGGGAGGTGGTTTTCACTAGCTGACAGGTTGGAATCCTGTTCCTGGAAATGTGACATCCCTCTTTCCCAGGCCCCATGGTGTATGCCATCTGTTACTGCCCCTTGTCTCGCCTGGCGGATCTGGAGGCCCTAAAAGTGGCAGGTGAGCCCAAGCTAGACGTCTGCAAACGGGGTTCCTGGGAATGTGCGGTGGGGCAGGTGAGGTGAAGCTGGGGGCAGGAACTAAGAACTGGTCGCCAGACCCCGATCACTCCAACCCTCTCGTCCAGACTCAAAGACTCTGTCAGAGAACGAGCGGGAAAGGCTCTTTGCGAAAATGGAGAAAGACCAGGACTTTGTGGGCTGGGTTCTGGACGTGCTGTCTCCAAACCTCATCTCTACCAGCATGCTTGGGCGGTGAGGTACCCCTTAAGGGTTGGGATGGAGGTGCAGCCAACTTGGCCTGGCTGGGCTCTGTGAATGAAATGGGAATAACTGAGCTCTGTCTCCCCCCCCCCCCAGGGTCAAGTACAACCTGAACTCGCTGTCCCATGACACAGCTGCAGGGCTGATACAATATGCATTGGACCAAGGGGTAAATGTTACTCAGGTGAGCCGTTAAGTTGTGTATTTGATCATTTTCTAAGAGTTTGGTGCTGAAGCCAGGTGTGGTGGCACATGTTTTTAATCCAACACTGTCCAAAGGCTGAGGGAGGTGGGTCTCCCTTGAGTTCAAGGCCTACAGAGTGAGTTACAGGTCGGCCTGGTTTAGAATGAGGCTGCTTAAAAAAAAAAAAAAAAAAAAAAAAGCCTGGTGTTTTGACGCATGCCTTTAATCCCAGAATATGGGAGGCAGAAGTAGAGAGATCACCTCGAGTTTGAGGCCAACCTGGGACTATAGAGTGGACTAGAGTGAGACCCTACCTTGAGGAAAAAAAACCCAAAAATTAAAAAAAGATTGGAGCTCAGTTGTTAGAGTGCTGGTCTAACATGCAGTCCTGGGTTCAATCCCCAACACTGACAAAGCTGTGCATGGTGTCCCACACAACTATAATCCCAGAACTAGGGCAGTAGAGGCAGAGGAACAGGTGATCAAGGTGAGCCTGGGATGCCCTTGTATTTATACACACACACACACACATATGTATATATATATAAAAAGTAGAGCTGGAGAGAGCGGTTAAGACATTTGCCTGCAAAGCAGAAAGAACCGAGTTCGATTCCCCAGTACCCATGTATAGCCAGATACACAAGGGGGCACATGATGTGTCTGGAGTTTGCTGGGGCTGAGGCCCTGTCAGGACCATTCTCTCTATCAGCCTCTCTCTCTCTCTCTCTTTCTCTCTCTGTCAAATAAAAAATATATTTTTAAAAAGTATAACATGGGTTGGGATTATAGCTCAGTAGTTGGGACTGTGTGTAGTATGCTTAAGGTTCTGTGTTCAATACCCCACATTAAAGTAATAGTTAAATATAATAAGCCGGGTGTGGTAGTGCACACCTTTAATCCTAGCACCCAGGAGACGGAGGAGGATCACTGTGACTTCCAGGCCACCCTGAGACTACATAGTGAATTCCAGGTCAGCCTGGGCTACAGCGATACCCTACCTCGAAAAACCAAAAAAATAAATAAAAATAGGGCTGGGAATGTAGCTCCGTTGGTAGATTACCTACTCAGCATGCACACAATCCTGAGTTTGATCCCCAGCTCTGCTTAGATCAGCATGGTGGTATACACCAGTCATCTAGCACTCAGGAGGTGGAGGTGGAGGAGGATTAGGACTTCAAGACCATTCACGGCTACATGGTGAGTTTGAGAGTAGCCTAGGATACGTGAGGCTCTGTCAAACAGAATAGAATAAAAATAAAATAAAATTTGTTTAAAGTAACAAAAGATGCCATGGACGGCTTTAGCATCAGAAGCAAATTTCATGTCTATATCCTCTTATTATTGCCCTATGTGTATCTCATACCCATCCCAAAGGTCCAGAAGATCATTTGAGACAGAGAATAATCCTATGGCCTCGGTCCTGTTCCAGGATCAACCCCACCACCAGCACCAACTACGCCATCCTGAAAGCCTCTCAGCTTCCTCCCTGATTTCCCCACTTCCAGCCCCCTCCCCTTCAATCTGCTCCCCACGCATCAGAAGGTCTTTGTGAAATGCAAATCTTGACATTTAACTATGATCACAGTGGAAATTAAATCACAAAATTCAGCCAAGTGGGGAAGAATGAGGTTTCAGTGATCAGTGGAGAATGGGAATGGGTGTTGCAATGGTACAGAGGGGGCTGCTTTGAGAGCAGTGCAAAGGGGGATAAAGTTAAGCTGTGTAATACAGCAGGCAGGCCTGGCTTCTGAGGTGCAGAGCAATGTCCTTGGTTGTTCAGGGCCTGATCTTGAGAACAGATGGTCAGCTGGTACACAGAAAATAAAAGTAACCCTGAAAACTAATGTTTGTGCAATTACTTGTCCCCATCAGTTTGTGGGTTTTTTTTTGTTGTTGTTTTTTTTTTTTGGTTTTTCGAGGTAGGGTCTCGCTCTAGTCCAGGCTGACCTGGAATTCACTCTGTAGTCTCAGGCTGGCCTTGAACTCACTGCAATCCTCCTACCTCTGCCTCCCGAGTGCTGGGATTAAAGGTGTGTGCCACCACGCCCGGCTCTCATCAGTTTTTAAAAATTATTGTATTTATTTACTTGAGAGAGGATGGGCATACCAGGACCTCTTGCTGCTGAAATGAACTCCAGATGTACATGCATGCCACTTTGAGCATCTGGCTTTATATAGGTACTGGGGATTCAAACCCATGCCCACAGGCTTTTCAAGCAAGAACCTTTAAGTGCCGAACAATTTTCCCAGTCTCCCAGCAACTCAGTCATGGGGCTTCTATATTCTTTAGTGTCCTTAGCATGGTCCTACCTCAGGATATTTCCCTATTCCTAGAATCCTTCTATTCTCTCACTTTTTTGGTTTTTGAGGTGGAGTCTCCTCCTAGCCCAGGCTGACCTGGAATTCACTATGTCATCTTGAACTCACAGTGATCTTCCTACCTCTGTCTCCCAAGTGCGGGAATTAAAGGCCACCACACCCGGCAAATTTTCTTTTTCTTTTTTAAAAATATTTTATTTATTCATTTTCAAGCAGAGAGAGAGAGAGAGAGAGAGAGAGAGAGAGAGCACCAGGGCCACCACCTTGTGGGTCTGGCTTATGTGGGTACTGGGGAATTGAATCGGGGGCCTTAGGCACTGGAGGCAAGTGCCCTAACCGCTGAGCCATCTCTCCAGCCCAAATTTTCTTTTTTTAAAAATCAAGGTTTTATTGTTGTAGCCCAGGCTAACTTGTGCGTATGGAACCCAGAGACTGGCTTCTTCTATTACTCTCTTTGTTTTACTGAGGCATGGTCCCTCACTTGAGCTCAGAGCTCACTGGTTTAATTAGTCTTGTGACCCAATTTGCCCTGAATTCCTTGTCTCTGTTCACCTTGCACAGACTGTGGTGGCTGCCACAACTAGCCATCATTCAGGTGGGTGCTGAGGATCCAAACTCAGTTCTTTAAGACAGGCATGGTGGTGCACATCTTTAGTCCCAGGACTCAGGAGTCCACCATATTTTCCAGGCAAGTCTGGGCTAGAGTGAGACCCTGACTCACAAAAACAAGAAACAAAAAGTTTTTTGTTTTTTTTTTTTTTTTAAACAAAAACGGGCATGCCTTTAATCTCAGCACAGGCAGAGGTAGGATGATTGTGAGTTCAAGGCCACCCTGAGACTACATTGAATTCCAGGTCATCTTGAGCTAGAGTAAGACTATACCTCGAAAAACCAAAACAACAACAACAAAAAACCCTAAGGGGCTGGAGAGATGGCTCATTGTCAAAGGTGCTTGTCTGCTGGCCCAGGTACAGGCTCAGGTCCCCAGCACCCATGTACAGTGAGTGACATGGAGCAAATTGGCACAAACTTTGACTTTTGTTGACTGTTGCACACACACGTGAGGTATATGAGCCGATAGTTCTGAGGAGCACCTGCCCAGATGCTCAGGATTCTGGGTTCCTTATGCAGCAATGTAGGGCAAGAAGAACATTTTAGGCAATGGGCACAGCACGGATAGGCTAATGGGCACTGCATCTTTTCCTGCTCTTGAACGACTGCATTCCTTTTGCTGTGGCAGGTGTTTGTAGATACCGTGGGGATGCCAGAGACGTACCAGGCTCGGCTGCAGCAACGCTTTCCAGGCATCGAGGTGACGGTCAAGGCCAAGGCAGATGCCCTGTACCCTGTGGTCAGTGCCGCCAGCATCTGTGCCAAGGTCAGACCCTGCTGGCTACAGCCTGCTCTCACGTGCTCCAAGGTTCCCAGGTGACAAAGACTCCAAGTTCCTGTGCTTTCTGCAGGTTGCTCGAGACCAAGCTGTAAAGAACTGGAGGTTTGTGGAAAGCCTACAGGATTTCGATACTGATTATGGCTCAGGCTACCCCAATGGTGAGTGGTGGCGACCTGGCTGTCCCTGGAGCTTCCGAGATCCTGACAGGTAGCAATACAGACATGGCCAGGACTGAGCATGCTTCTAGGAGAGGGTATTTAATTTATAATTATTTGAATTTTTGAGAAGAGTCTCCTGTAGCCCAAGCTTGCCTTGAATTCAGGATGACCTTGAATTTTAAAGCCCCTTGCCTTTACCTCCTGAGTGCTGTACCACCATCAAGTCTAGCTTTTAAAAATATATATATATCTTTTTAAGCCGGGCGTCTTTAATCCCAGCACTCAGGAGGCAGAGGTAGGATCGCCGTGAGTTTGAGGCCACCCTAAGACTACATAGTGAATTCCAGGTCAGCCTGGACTAGAGCAAGACCTACCTCGAAAAACCAAAAAAAAAAATTTTTTTTATTATTTGACAGAGTGAGAGAGAAAGGCACAGAGAAAGAATGCACACCAGGGCCTCCAGCCACTGCAAACAAACTCCATACACATGCGCTACCTTTATGTGGGTACTGGGGAATCAAACTCAGGTCCTTCTGCTTTGCAGGCAAATGCCTTAACCTCTAAGCCATCCCTCCAGCCCCCAAGTCTAACTTTATGTGGATCAAGTCCAGGTTTCCTGCATGCTAGGCTAAGAGTACTAAGTACTTGACCAACTGAGCTACATTCCCAAGCAGAGGTGTTTTTTTCTGCCTCCTGAGTGCTGGGATTAAAGGCATGCACCACCACGCCCAGCTTTTTTTTTTTTTAAGTTCTTTAGAGTACTATCATATAGCTCAAGCTGGGACTCTGTGTGTGTGATGACGTATGCCTGTGCATGAGCATGCAGGGCATTCCGTGGCATGCATGTGGGGTCAGAGACAACCTCCTTTCACTTTGACACAAGACCTCTCACCAGACCAGCTGGCCCACGAGCTTCAGGCTGCTCTTGGCTCCACCTTCCCTTGCTGTGGTGCATTGGGATTACAGATGGTACAGATGCAGGTGCCACTTTGGCTTTTTTTCTGGCTCCTATGTGGGTTTGGGGGGCTCTGAGCTCCAGTTGACAGTCTTGTGAAGAAAGCACCTTTAACCACTGAGCCGTGTCTCCAGTCCCTGGCCTGGAACTAGTGATCTTTTTGCCTCAGCTTGGAGTTACAGGCATGTCCCACAAGCCTGTCTTTCCTGAGACACCCCACGCTGTGGCAGCACTGAGTCCCAGACGGTGGTTCACCTGATCATGGCCAATGTGTGGCAGCCAGATTCTAGCCTGAAGGCTCCCCATCCTTTCCTACCTCTTCGCTGTCTCCCTGAGGCCCCCACATAGTGGGGAACTAAGAACCAAAGTTGGCATGTATGTTTGTGTGAGGGAAGGGGGCCTGTGGACATGGAGGTAAAGAGCTAATACCCACATAAATGCCAGAGGGAGCGAAACAGGTTTGTAATCCCAGTGCTGGGGGAGCCAGTGCTGCTCATTGGCAGACTAGTCTAGCCTAATCAATGAGCTCCAGTCCAGTGAGAGAGCCTGTCACAGAGAGAGATGGAAAGTGTATTCAAAAATGACACCTGAGGTGGCCCTCTGGTCTCTGCACACACTTACTTATGCAAAACAAAACTAAGGAACCAGATAAATGAAAGGGCAGCAGGTAGCAGTGGCAGCCCTGTCACACTATCTCGTCATCTGTTTAATGAGAATCATGGCACACAGAGCTGGGGCTGGCGCTCGGCATCCTCACAACCTGAGGTCTACCCCAGCACCACAAAGGAAAAATGTTGAAAGTGGTGCCATGTGTGCTAGCAAGCACGTGCCTGTCACCACAGCGTTCTAGGGAAGAAGGGACAGCCAGGGCATCACCGGTTTGAGGCCAGTGTAGGCTACATAGTGATATCCTGACTGAAGCAAAAAGTTAGTTTTACGACTACTGTCTGGGGTCAGGGAAAGGCTCCCCAAACTTCACCTTGAGCGCTGTTTGACTAGCCACAGTGGGAGGGCCTAGGGCAAGAAAATGCTTCAGGCAGTGGGCAGAGTCAGGGGCACTCAGGAAGAAGTGGAGGACTGTCGCCCTTGTCCCCTGCACAGATCCCAAGACGAAAGCGTGGTTGAGGAAACACGTGGAGCCCGTGTTTGGCTTCCCTCAGTTTGTCCGTTTCAGCTGGAGCACAGCACACACCATCCTGGAGAAGGAGGCAGAAGCTGTCATCTGGTGGGTGTCCCCAGAGAAAGGAAGGGAAGGGGGCCTCTGGCTCAGCGCAGCTGGGGGGGTCTGTGTGCTCCCCAACACTGAGTGGCCAGTGTCGGTCCTCTCCTCCACAGGGAGGACTCAGCGGCTGACGATGAGGAACAGCATGGAAAGATCACCACCTACTTCCAGCACCCCCCTACCCGTGCCCGGGCCCTCCACCGGTACTTCCAGGAGCGGGGCCTGGAGACGGCCACCAGCCTGTAGAGCCAGCCTGGGCCTGCCCTTTACCTGCCCGCCCTTGAGAGCTCACTTGGGTATTAAAGCTGTTCAAGAAACAAGACAGATGGGGTGTACTTGGCGGCGAGGTGGGGTGGGGGAACCAGCAGACGCATCTGGACAGAATAGGTCCAGATTGCTGTGTTGGTGTGACTCCATTCTCTTTCTTTTTCTTTTTTTTTTTTAACTTTTTATTGACAGCTTCCATAATTATAGACAATAAACCATGATAATTCCCTCCCCACCCCCTCCTCCCCCTCTCAAATACCCCCCATCATATCTCCTTCCCCTTCTCAATTAGTCTCTGTTTTGTTTCAATGTCATCTTTTACTCCTCTTATGAAGGTTTGGGTGGGTTGTATTTATTTGCAAGCAGAGAGAGAGAGAGAGATAGAAGAGAGACATACAGAATGGGCTTGATAGGGCCTTCAGCTACTGCAAATGGACTCCAGATGCGTGCACCACTTTGTGCTTTATGTGGGTACTGGGGAATTGAGTTCAGGTCCTTCTGCTTTTTTACAGGCGAGCACTTTACCTGCTGAGCCATCTCCCCAGCCCGTTTTTGTTTTTCAAGGTAGGGTCTCGCTCTAGCCCAGGCTGACCTGGAATTCACTATGTAGTCACAGGCTGGCCTTGAACTCACTGCAGTCCTCCTACCTGGAGTGCTAGGATTAAAGGCATCCACCAAACATGCCCAGTTCCTTCATGGGCGTGTGTCACCATACCTCCATACCTGCTTTTTTTTTTTTTTTTTTTTTTTGGTGGTGTTAGGAATGACACCTAGCCGGGCGTGGTGGCGCACGCCTTTAATCCCAGCACTCAGGAGGCAGAGGTAGGAGGATCGCTGTGAGTTCGAGGCCAGCCTGAGACTACATAGTGAATTCCAGGTCCGCCTGGGCTAGAGCAAGACCCTAGCTCAAAAAAAAGAAGGAATGACACCTAGAACCTCTTGAGTGCTGTACAAGTGCTCTGCCACTGAGCCACGTTTCAACCCTGTTTTTGGTTAAAGAAACAAGGTTTCCTGTTGGATGTGACACACCTCTCATCCCAGCACCAGGAAGTGGAGGAAGGACTGAGAATTTCAGGATAGCCTAAGCTACCTAGACTTTTCTCAGAAAACCAAGGGCTGGACTAGGAAGATGGCTCAATGGTTAAAAGTGCTTTCTGGGACTGGAGAGATGGCTCAGTGGTTAAGGCACTTGCCTGCATTCCAATATCCATGTAAAGCCAGATGCACAAAGTGGCACATATGTCTGGAGTTTGTTTGCAGTGGCTGGAGGTCCTGAGGCACCCATTTTTTTTCTCTCTCTCCCCTTGTAAATAAATAAAATATTTGAAAAAAGTGCTGTGATTTCTGGCTGGGTATGGTAGTGCACACCTTTAATCCCAGCACTCAAGAGACAGTGGGAGGATCACTGAGTTCGAGGCTAGCCTGGGACTACAGAGTGTGTTCCAGGTCAGCCTGGGCTACAGTGAGACGCTATTGGTGGGGGGAGGGGACTCTCCTTAGCCAACACTTCTCATTCTCCTAGCCCAGCATCTTGACTTT
Source organism: Zapus hudsonius (assembly GCA_004024765.1). Lineage (NCBI taxonomy): Eukaryota > Metazoa > Chordata > Mammalia > Rodentia > Dipodidae > Zapus > Zapus hudsonius. The sequence goes on along the minus strand of PVHP010020585.1, from coordinate 5,536 downwards.
CCACTGGGGAGATCCACTGCTGAACTCTCCACGTGGTCCAGATGGAACTGACCCTCGCTGTGGGCCTTCAGGCTCCACCCCAAGCAGCCCCGGGACACACGGGTTCATTTAGTGACAGGCTTATGATGACATGAGTCAATGGCAACCCTGGGAACTTGCCAGTTGTGCAGAGGAAATAAACATCTGGGCCACTGGCATCGTTCAGTTTACAGGAGGATGTCCTGTCCAGAGAATAGAAAGAACAAGATACAGGTTTTAGAGCCGGCTGTGGTGGCACACGCCTTTAATCCCAGCACTTGGGAGGCAGAGGTAGGAGGATTGCCGTGAGTTCAAGGCCACCCTGAGACTACATAGCGAATTCCAGGTCAGCCTGGACTAGAGCGAGAGCCTACCTTGAAAAACAAAAAAGATACAGCTTTTGGTTTTGGCCCTGGGGATAAACTCCTGGGCTTTGTGTGTGCTATGCGAGCATTCTATCCTTGACCTACATCCCCAACCCTGGAGGTCTCCAACATCACGTAATCACCTAGGTAAAACTATTCCTGAAGCTTACCAGCATTTTGTTACTTTGAACACTTCTCATATCTGAAGGGAGCTTGATTGCAGCTTCCCCTAGTGGGCACTTGTCTAAGTTGCCTGTCTTCCCTAGGGACAAGAGGGTACCTAGTCTATTTCAGTACACCCCCATGGGACACAATTCTGTTTAACAGGAAGGAAAGAGACATTTCACGTAGGGTCTTACCCTAGCCCAGGCTGCTGACCTCAAACTATCCTTTTACCTCAGCCTCCTGAGTGCTGGGATTAAAGGAGTGCCTCAAGTTCCTCAGGGCACGTATATGTGTGTGTGTTTTGAGGTAGGTTCTCGCTCTAGTTCAGGCTGATCTGGAACTCGCTATGTCGTCTCAGGCTGGCCTTGAACTCACAGTGATCCTCTGCCTCCTGAGTGCTGGGATTAAAGGCGTATGACGCCATGCCCAGCTTTTTTTTTTTATATTTTATTTTTTCATTTTCAAGCAGAGAGAGAGAGAGAGAGAGAGAGAGAGAGAGAGAGAGAGAGAGAGAGAGAGAGAGAGAGAGAACAAGTACCAGGGCCACTACCTTGTGGGTCTGGCTTATGTGGGTACTGGGGAATTGAACCAGGGGCCTTAGGCACTGGAGGCAAGTGCCTTAACCGCTGAGCCATCTCTCCAGCCCCAGCTTTTTTTTTTTCAAACAGGTGGGGAAATTGAGGCTCACATAGAGCCTACAGATAGAATTAATGGTGTTCACAGCCCAAATCCCAAGTTGGAGTCTACCCCTTTGCCTTTGGCCTGGAGCTGGGTATAGAAGGAGGAAAGAAAAGGGTACCTTGCTCAGACACCTTTAGGTGTTTTGTGTCTGTGTGTGTCCTGTGCCTGTTGAATATGTGTGGAGGCCAGAGGCCGACATTGGGTGTCTTCCTCTATCTCGACTTCGTTTCCTGAGGCAAGGTCTCTCACTTGAACTCAGCTCAGCAATTTGGCAGGTCTGGCTAGTCTCCTTGCCTCTGAGCGACCCATTCGTTCTGCTTCCTGAATGCTGGGGTGGCAGATGGGCCATCGCCCAGCATTTACATGGGTCCTGGGAGTCCAAGCTCCACTTTGTCCCCATGCCTGTGAGCAAATGCTTTCAAAGAAACCAAAGCCCAGAAGGGTGTCTTGGGGTCTTCTACAAATCAGAGTTTCTGGTGGGACGTAGTGAAGTCACACCTGCCCTTGGGTATTCTGAGTCCATCTGTCATTCAGTCTGTAGTGTAGCTGCTAACTAGGACCTGAAAATTAAAAGTGAGACCATCACTTTCTGGCAAATTTCCTTCCCGACTCTTCTCCCAAGCAGCAGCCACACCACGTAGTCTAGCTGACGACTTTATTCTGGGTGAGAAAACGGGAAGTCCCGGGACAAAGGATCAGAACTGGAACTAGAAGGCAGAGAGGGGAAGGGGCGCCTAGGAGCCAGGTGTCTGCTCGGGGCCGCCGCCGCCGCTGCCGCTGCCGCTGCCTGCGGCCTCCAGGATGGAGGCGCGGGGGCGCCGGGCACCCGTGGAGGTGGGCGCTCGGCCGCGCCGTCCCTGGGGTCCGGAACTCAACAGCATCGACGTGTTGAGACAATGACGGGAGCCCGGAGCCGCCACTGGCAGGGCGTGGCCCAGGACCGAACGACACAGGTCCCTTCCATCAGCGAAGGTCTAGGAGAAAAGGGTGGGCTCTGGGCTTGATCCACGGGTGGGGGGGGGGGTCTGGGGAAGGGAAACGTCTGGGCGGGCATTTGAGGATGGGGTCCGGAAACTATGGGCGAGGCCAGAGCCATGGGCAGGGAGACAGGGTCATTAGGTCCCCCAGGAAGGGCGGTGGGTGAGCCCAGCGCGGGTAGCATCTCTTGAAAGGGGAGTGTGGACCTGGGCACAAGGGAGGCTACGGGCACATCCCCGCCTGGGGCTTAGGATGGGAAGATTGGAGCAAGGGTCTTAGACTCCAGGGTCTAGGTACATTAAAATAGGGCAACAGGCCGGGCGTGGTGGCGCACGCCTTTAGTCCCAGCACTCAGGAGGCAGAGGAAGGAGGATCGCTGAGTTCCAGGCCACCCTGAGACCACATAGTGAATTCCAGGTCAGCCTGGGCTAGAGCGAGACCCTACCTCGAAAAAAGGAAGAAAAAAAAAAGATATCAGGAAGGGGTTTGGGCTGTGGTGGCACACTCCAGTAATCCTGAACTCCCCAGATTGAGGCAGAAAAACAGAAAAAAAAAATAGGGCTGTACTAAATAGGGATACTAGGGAGATGGCTCAGTGGTTACAGGCCCGTGCATGCAAAGCCTGCTGGCCCAGGTTCAATTTCCAAGGCACAAAGTGCTGCATGCATCTGGATCGTTTGCAAGGCAAGAGGCCCTGGTACATCCGTCCTCACAAAAATGTAAAAATAATGAAGGTAGGCATCTGTTTCCTCTTCTGCCTCATGCTCACCTGCCCGTAGGTGCTGCAGTGGGGCTTGCAACCCCTCTTTGCGGAGGGCAGTGGCCAAGTCTGGCCGCAGGTGGGATCTGCTTCACAAGTGTCGAACCTGGGGATGAAGTGTAAGGAGGGTCAAGGGTCCTGAGCCACTGGGTTCTAACCATAGTCCAGAGAGCCCACCCAATATATGCCCACCATCGCCAGGCCCAACCTCTCAGAACCACTCTCCTCCAAGCCCCACCCTTCCAGAGTTCACCTGCCTTTTATTGATTTACTTATTTTTAGATTTGTTTCTTTAGTTTTTTTTTTTTTTTGAGGTAGGGTCTCACTCTAGCGTGGGCTGACTTGGAACTCACTATGTAGCCTAGTCTGACCTTGAGCTCACAGAGATCCTCTGACCTTGGCCACCCCAGTGCTGGAATTAAAGGAATGATCACCACTCCCATTTATTTATTTAATATTTAAATTTATTATTATTATTATTATTATTATTATTATTATTATTATTTTGGTTTTTTGAGGTAGGGTCTCGCTCTAGTCCAGGATAACCTGAAATTCACTATATAGTCACAGGGTGGCCTTGAACTCATGGCAGTCCTCCTACTTCTATCTCTTAAGTGCTGGATTAAAGGCATGGGCCACCATACCTGGCTATGTGGTGTTTTTTTTTTGTTTGTTTGTTTGTTTGTTTTTGAGGAAGGGTCTTATGTAGCTTAGGCTTGCCTAGAATTTACCATGTAGCCAAGGATGACCTTGAACTCCCTCCTGCCTCTGCCTCTCAAGTGCTGGGATTGCAAGTACGCACCCCCACACCCAGCCCCATTTAAAAATATATATTTATTTGCATGTATGTGTATGGGTGCACCAGGGCCTCTTGCCACAGCAAAGGAACATCAGACATTTGTGCTATCTTTTGGATTTAGTTTACATGGGTGGCTTGTGAATTGAATCCAGGCCAGCAGGCTTTCCAAATAAGCAACTTTAACTGCTGAGCCAGCCCCCCCCCTTTTTTTGAGGCAGGGTCTCACTCTAGCCCAGGCTGGCCTGGAACTCCTGGTGATTTTTCTACCTCAGCCTCCCAAATGCTGGGTTCAAGGCGTGAGCCACCAAGCCTGTTTTAATGCTTTAATTAATACCCGAGTGTGTGTGTGTGTGTGTGTGTGTGTGTGTGTTCATGGGTGTGCCAGGGTCTCTTGTTGCTGCCAATGAATACCGCCTTACGTGGGTGGCTGGGGAATTGAACCCAGGTGGCAGGCTTCGCTTTCAACCGCTGAGCCAACTCCCCAGCCCCACTCCAGATCTCTGACCTTCCATCCTGGTCCTTCCAATGCCAGGCAAACCGCAGGCCCCATCCCTCGGCCCTCCCAAACTGCAGCCCGCCTCTCTCACCAAGCCTGGCAGAGGTCCGTGCAGAGCGGCAGCTGTGTTTGGGGGATCCCCAACAGCAGCGGGTGGAAGGGATTGCGGAGGGCACGCTGGAGGTGTCTTAGGAAGGATTTGCATCTGGACATTGAGAAAGACAAAGCCAGATGGGTCAGGATCCGCAGGTCCGCTGAGGCAAAGGACAGGAGCGAACGCTAGACGGCACTGTACTTACCCGAAGCTTGGCACCCCGCAGCTCTCAGGACCGATCCCAGGGCTCGATGCCACTGGGGTGTCCATCTCTGAGGGACAACATGATTCTGGCACTGGCGACGTCTGAGAGCCAGGGTCTTGGATCCTTGGGTTTGGTGGGGGAACTGAAGCCCAAGGGTCTCCTGAACAACGGATACCACAATTACGTCAGCCATCCCAGAAATAATTCTCAAGGCATTTCTATTGAGTTGGCCCTCGTGTCGCAGGCCTGTAACCCGTGCCATTTAGGAGGCTGAGAAAGGCGGATCTCGAGTTTGAGACCAGCCTGGACAATTTAGGGGGACCCTATCTCAAAATAAAAATAAGAAATGGCCGAGGAAAAAATGAAATAAAATTTAAGACTGGGGATGTAGCTCAGTGGTAGAGTTCTTGCCTGGCATGTGCAAGGCTCACAACTGGAAAAAATTACCTTGCTATACAAATGAGGCTTTAGGCAGCAGTAATCATATATGACTTCATCTCATATTGGGCATGTGGCTGGAAATGGTAAAGTCTTCACAGCATCTCTATGAGGTGGGTATATTATTTCTATTTATTGATTTATTTATTTTGGCACCAGGGACTCTGTGCATGCTAGACAAATACTCTACCACTGAGCTATTTTTTATTTTTAGATTTTGAGGTAGGGCCTCACTCTAGCTCAGGCTGACCTGGAATTCACTCTGCACTCTCCAGGTGGCCTCAAACTCACAGTGATCCTCCTACCTCTGCCTTCCTCCCCAGCGCTGGGATTAAGCACCATGCTGCCGGCGAAAAGTTTTTGTTTTGTTTTGTTTTGTTTGTTGGTTGGTTGGTTTTCCAAGGTAGGGTCTCACGCTGGCCCAGGCTGACCTGGAACTCACAGCAATTCTACCTCAGCCTACCAAGTGCTGGGATTAAAGGCATGTGCCACTATATTCAGCTATTTTTTTGATTTTTTTTTTTTTTTTTGGTTTTT
>PVHP010020584.1:0-30429 GCA_004024765.1 Zapus hudsonius | reverse complement strand
TTTAAATGTCCCCTAATAGATTGAAAGTGTATTAAAGATTTGTCTCCAGCCTCCTGGCTGGAGGAGGTGTCACCTTGCCTGGCCCCCTAGGGTCCAGCCCTAAGGTAATTTCTAAGGTGGATGTGAAATTCCAGCTATAAATATGCAAAGAGCAGTCTGAGCTCAAGTTTGGAGGTCTTGCTGTTTGACAGTTGGAGTTGGAGTGTGCTTGCTTCATGTGCTGGTGATGGGTCTCTCTCTGCCTGGATCTGTGAAAGGGGACCAGCCTCTTTCACCATTCTGGAATTTCCCCTAGATCTGTTACTTAAATAAATATCTTCCTCCCACAACTGTGGCTGGTGTGGAGATTCATCACAGCAGAGTGTTGCTGACTATGACACCCTCCCTGTGGCTTAAAATTTTAACTATCTATTATCTTTTGATAAACAGATAACTTTTGATATAATCCACTTATCACTTTTCCTTTATGTTGTGTTTTATAACTCTTCTATTTAAGATATGTAATTCAAGGTTATCTAGATAATCTCTTGCACTATATTATAAACATGAGTTTTGGAAGAATACAACAATCATCTTTATCAACCTAGAATTGATTTTATATAAATAGTATTGAGGAGGAAGCAGTGTCTCAAATTTTCCAGTATGAATATCTAATTAATAGAAAACACTGTCCTATACATAAACTTATCTTTAACATAAATCAAGTCCACAAATCTGTAACTGAACTGCTTTGTTTTACTATTGCTATTTTAAAAATTCTCTTAAATATTGTATTACCTTGATAACAGTATACCTTGGTATCTGATTAAACAAATAGCCCATATATTTCTTAAAAATTGGGTCATCAAATGCCTAAAACAAAATGTATTGACACTTTGCTTGGGATTAAACTGGGTCTATAGATTAATTTGGAATGAACTGATGTTCTTCTAATTCATAAGCATAGCATAGCTATTTTTCTTTCAGAGTTCTGTCATGTCTCTCAGAAGTTTAACTTTAACTTTAAAAGCTTTGTGCATCTCTTCATAGATTTCTTGCCAGATGACTGACATTTTAAAAATTTATACTTCTGATTGGTATTCCTGAAAATTATACTATTATTCTTTTATTGCCAGAAGAGACGGTTACAGTGATTTTGGAATATTAATATTTTCATTATCAGTAATAGTTTAGTTATAGATTCAAGAATGTGCTTTTCTCCATGTCATGGTTTGATCCAGGTGTCCCCCACAAACAAATGAATGTGTTCTCAGTGATCGATCCTCAGCTGATGGTAGTTTGAGAATTAGACCCTCGATAGATCTGTTGTCGGGGGCGGGCTTATGGGGTTATAAGCCAGCTTCCCCTTGCCAGTATTTGGCACACCTTCCTGCCACTGTTTGCAGTGCTGTGGTGGTGATGTCCACCCCTCTGCTCATGCCATCATTTTCCCTTCCAGGATGGAGTCTCCCCTGGAGTCTGTAAGTCTAATAAACCCATTCCTCCACAAGCCACTTTTCTTTGTTTTTTTTTTTTTTCTGTGCAGCAACTAGAATGCTGACCACAACACTCCCCTTCTAATCCCTTTGTTTTATGTCTCCCAGCTTTCTGTCTTCACTGTGATTACTGGCCCAATACTGACAGAGGCAGAGTTATTCCAGTCTTAAAGAAGAATCTTATTTTTAACTTTTTACTTGACAATTTCCTACCTGTACATAGTGTATTTTTTAAAAAAATATTCTATTTATTCATTTTTTAAGTAGAGAAAGAAAGAGAGAGAGAGAGAGCACTCCAGAGCCACCACCTTGTGGGTCTGGCTTATGTGGGTACTGGGGAATTGAACCGGGGGACATAGGCACTGGAGGCAAGTGCCTTAACCACTGAGCCATCTCTCCAGCCCCGTAGTGTATTTTTATCATAATCCCTTCCTTTGTCCTATTTTCCTCATTGCTTTTACAGAATGCTTTCTTCTTTCCAACTAGTTCCTTTTCTGTTTTGATGTCTTTTTTCCCCTTTTCCTCCATCACCCATGATACAATGTTGATGAGCCCCAGATTATGCAGGTCTTCTGCAGATAATGACAGTTACTGTAAGGTCATAAATGCATGGCCAATTCGTGTGTGGAAGACAGCATTACTCAGCACTCCCCACCCACCTTTCTTTTAGTGAGATCCCCCTTTTCTTCCCCTGCATGGACAATCGTTATAAAATGGTAGCACAACCTCACCACAGAGTCAGTTGTCTGCTCAGCCATGGAAAGGGCTCGTGCTGAGTATGAGTAAACCCTTTCCATGGAGGGCTCTCTCCTCCTCTCCTTGGAAAGTTTGGGCAGAGTTTGAAAAAGAAGATGGGAAAAATTCTTAAATATCACTTACCATACTGTTCCAAAAATGAGACCAAAATGCAGAAAGAGGATTAGGCACGTGTTCTGGTCACTCAGTGTCTCCTTTTGAGTCTCACTGTGGTTTTGTTTCTCCTCATCGTATGTGACCTGAAGAGGCACTTGGTAAATGCAGATCCTCCAGAAGTAGGCCACAGCTATTCTGTAACACTCGTGTGATACAGCCATTCCTCCAAATCCAAAACAGCCTGTCATAAAATTAATGTGTGTGTGGGGGGGGATAGCTTAAAAATTAAAGGCACTTGTTTGCAAAGCCTATAGCCCTGGTTTGATTCCCCAGTATCTACATAAAACCAGCATCATAAAGTGGGATAAGGCATGTGTCTGTAGTTTGTAGCAGCAAAAGGCCTTGGCATGTCCTTAATCTCTCTCTCTCTCTCTCTCTCTCTCTCTCTCTCTCTCTCTCTCTCTCTCTCTCTCTTTCTCTGTCTCTGAAATAAAACTATTAAAAAAGCTAATATGAGAAAAGTTGGGTATAGTGGCCCATGCCTTTGATTCCAGCACTCAAGAGGCTAAGGTAGGGAATAGTCATGAGTCTGAGTCCAGCCTAAGCTAGAGCAAGACCATGCCTCAACAAAACAGAGCAAACCATAAAAGAAATCACAAAAAAATAATGCTGGGTTGGACAGATGGTTCAGTGTGTAAGCACACTTGCTACACATCATGAAGACCTGAGAGAACCTGATTTGCCCTGAGTATGATTCCCAAGCACCTGAGTCAATAGCTGGGCATAGCCACACATTCCTGTGATCCCAGTCTTGTGGGGAACAGGGACCACAGAATTGCTGGGGCTCACAACAACTGGAGCTCCCTTTGAGAGAGAGAGAGAGAGAGAGAGAGAGAGAGAGAGAAAGAGAGAGAGAGAGAGAGAGAACACATCTCAAGGATGAGAGGTAAGAGTAAAAACATACAACATTCTCTTTGGGCTTCCATGTGCCTATGAGTGCATTTTATGAACATACAACAACCCTCCCCCCCACCCCACCCCCACACTCACCATACATACTACACATGCAAAAAAAATGGAACTGAGGAGATGGCTTGGTGAGCAAGAGCATTTGCCACACAAGCACGAGGGCCTGAGAGAACTTGACTTGTCATCAATTCGATTCCCTAGCACCTATACACACAGCTGAGTGTGGCCATTCACACCTATAACCCTATTCCTGTTGGAAGCAGAGACCAAAAAACTTCAGGTCCAGATTCAGTGAGGCTCAAGCAAACAAGGTAGAACAGCTATCGAGGTGGACAACTGACATTCTCCTCTGGCCTCCATACACATGCACACAGGGCATGTGCATATACATACATATGTGCACACACTATGTGTAAACATAACACAGACACAGCACATATACTACCACACACATATACTACCCACAGGCAAGAAAACTGATGTGATAAGACAAATGAAGAATGTTATGTTCAACCCCTGCAGGATCAGTCTTCTCTCATTTCCTTTGATTCCTTCATAGAGATCTTGATTAGAGATGGTGACAAGGGCTGTGTGGTGGGATCAGGAAGTTCAACTAGATACCAGGGGAACCTGCTGGGCACTGTGGTGCATGCCCAGGATTCCCACACTCAAAATGCCCAGACAAAGGATTGAAAATTCAAGGCCACTCTGGGCTACAGAACAAGACCTTGTCTCAAAACAACAAGAATGGAGGAACCAATCTAGCCAGATGCTAGTCATAACACACATAATCCTGAATAAGTATATAGAAAGAAAATATATTTCCTTTTTACTCTCAAAAAATTCTGTAGTTGATTAAGCAAGCTAGCTATATGTTTGTTTCTTTGTGGTGATACAGACAGAACCCAAGGCCTAATGCTACGCAAATGCTTTACCACTGAGCCACATCCCCAACCTCATGGTGCTATTTATAAGAGTTATTTTTATTTATTGTTCTATGATTCAGCTACCTAAATGAGAGCATTATTGATACTGGAATTATACAACACCAATTGAGCTGTCAAATTGTGCCGGCCTGCCCCTTGGGAGTGTCTAGTCTGATGGACACATTGGCAAACAGTGACCTGATAACCCAGCAATGCCCACGAACCATGCAGCCGAGGCAGCCCTGGTAGATGGATGGCCCTGCTCCTGAGCCTTGTTCCACCAGGCAGCAGCATCTTTATCTCGGTGAGCTCCATGCATCTCTCTGGAAGCAGCACAGCTATAGTTAACTCGAAATACCAAGTTATGAACAGAATGCATGTCCCTTACACACCCGTGCCCTGTGCTTGGCTTACACGGAGTATATTCTCCCTGCAGTGCCACGGACAAGTTTCTTTATTCTGTTTGCTGCTCAAGTTTCATCTTTAAAATGATCTCTCAAGCCTTCCTTAACTTCATTCATTAACTGCATTCTTGCTTACCTTTGGTCCACTGAGTTTTGCAAGTGTACTAGCTGGGAGTCTTACTCACAGCCCTCACCAGGCTGTCAGAGCTGTCTAGCATGTTTATCTGACTGTATTCCTCTTTTCCTAAAACTTTCCAAACATGACCCTCAGTAGACCAAAGGTCAAAGCTCCTGAACCTGGCCTAGGAGTCTCTTTATGCCCTGTCCATGGTACCCATCACCCTTAGGCCATCTTCAACTACTTACAGTTCTCCACATGGCCCTGTGGACTGCTATTGTTCTCATAATTGGCATGTTTATGGGGTGGTCATAAAAAGTAAATAAAAATACAGCAACACAATATATTATAAATTGATATATTTGGATATCTGTTGGATTATCCTTTTACATTACAAATGCTCAGATTGATGAGTCAGTTTATACATTGAGAGACTGAATGGCCTAAACAGCACAAGATTCTTTTTACAATGCTGAAGGCTGGGAAGTCCAAGATCAATGTGCTGGCACATTCACTGTTGGATAAAGATCTGCTTCCAGGTTTACAGCCTTCTTGTTCGGTGTTTACATGAAGGAGAGAGAGGGAACAGAGGAGGGAGGAGAGCAAATGAGAGAGTGCTGTCTTTTTATCATCCCAGAGTGACATGCTAAACCAAATTACCTCCTGTGGCTCTATCTCCAATTGTCATCCTGTAGGGGTTAGGACTTTAGCAAATGGATAGGGGCATGGGACACAGTCCAACCGTTGGGTCTGAGCAAAGGGGATGGTGGCGGCCAATGGCCTCTGGACCATGTGTGCATCATCCTATTCTGGTACAGCAGTAGCATAGCAGGAGCCTCATGTTCAACCAAAGTGTGTGTGTGTGTATCTGTATACATATACATGTATCTGTATACACACACCCATATATATATATGTGTGTGTATGGGTGTGTGTATATATATATGTGTGTATATATGTGTGTATATCTGTATATATATATTTTTTTAGTATATATATATATACATACACACATATAACTGCAGCGTTTGAGTGGAAATGGGAGAAATGAGAATTTGAGGAGTGTTGGCAAATCGAAAGGAAAGACAGACAAAAACTGATTCATGAAATGGTCCTGTGTTTACCAAAGAAAATAATAATTGTATCTCACAAATGACAAAGATCATGAGAAAACAAACCCAGTAACACACTGCCACAGGGTTGGCATCAGCTCTAACAGCCACAGTGTTCCTCTCAGTGACCTTACCAGTGGGAATTCATGCTCAGAAATGAACCAAAAGTTCAGGAGGGGTAGACGGCACAGATAATTGATTTTACATCATGTTCCTATAATTCGTATACTATATTATTTGCTACATTTTTATATTTTTAAATATAAACAAGACATGATAAACCCAAAAGTAACTCAGAGAGGGAAATGAGGTAGACATTACATGAAGGTTTGACAAGTGTTTCTACAACATAAACAGCAGTTGAAACAGTAAAATCCAGGTTAGCTGAACAGAAAGATCTTTGAAGTATAATTAACTAAACACAAAGTTACAGCTACCATATGACTGCATGGCCTTGGCCTATGTCCATATCATATGACTATTTAAACACAGCAGCCAAAGGTCTACAGAACTAGAGACAAGGAAAGACTAAAGTGATACAGACTGTCAGTCCAGGTACTGCAATTACAAGCCACCAAGGTACTATATTTTAACAGACACTGGTGTTTTAGAGCCAAGCCCAGTGAAAGGTCATCCAGCTGCCTTGTCTACAACCACAGCCTCACAACGCAGCTTCTGTCTGCTGCCAGCCTGAACAAACACTTGCTTTTCAGTGGCAAAGTGAACCGATGAAATACTTAGGGTCAATATCCTGGAAAGTGTTTGTTTTATAATGAAGCATAGAACAATGGAGACTGGGAGAAGAAAAGAGGGCTTGAACTGTTAAATGAACTTCACACTCCAGCCTAGGCACATGTGACCTCCCATTATCAACAGAAGAACTCTTGAGAATAAATAAGGCAAAGGGACGTCAAGAGCAAGAGGATGAGAGCAGACCCAGCTTATTCTCATGGTGACAAACCCGGGTAGCTGTGACATCACTGGGTTTGGCTCTTGTACATCTAATCTAGTGATAAGTTGGCTGAAGGCTGAGTTATCAAATTTCAGTTTGAGGAAGAGACACAGGTGGAAAGGAGACTAGGCCAAGGCCATGCAGTCAGAATTTCACAGAATAAAATCGCAGACTCGATTACCACTGCTGAGTGTCAACCATGTGTTCCCCCAACAGCTATGGAGAATGTTTGTGTCCCCAGCAAGTCATTCAGCCTTGTCCCATGCTGGGCTCTAAGAAGAAGGAGGGCCTCTAACATTGTCATCTATGGTTTTTGCTGCCCACCCAATGATGCTCTTTCTTTGTAACTGCTGTCCCAGAGAAACTATCTCTCTCCAGCCCTCAGTACATATGGTTTGTGTGGGCCTGCAGCAATCCACACGGGCAAAAGGCAGGGTGCTGAGTCAGGGAGGAGGGCCTGAGCTGTGCCTCCTTGCTGATCCCACAAACTGAGAAAAAGGCCAGAGTCATCTCACGGAGAGCCAAGGAAAAGAAAATGAGAAACTCAGGTAAGCGGAGGAAGGCCTGGGCCCAGGTCGTGCTTGAGGCCAGCCTACCTTTTGGCTGTTGAACCAATCACCTCCATTTGTTTCCCATATTAAAGTTGCGCCTGGTCTAGAACTCAAACCATGGCAATCCTCCTGCCTCAGCCTCTTGAGAGCTGGGATTATAGGTTGAGCCACAATACACACTTGTTTAAGGTAGTTTTCTATTTTGTTTTGCTTAAGAGTTGGATTTCATTTCTCTTACAACCAAAGTCCCCTGATAGGAGGAGGTACAAGTGCCACACATACCACTAGTGCAAGGGAGCTGATTTAAGGAATGCTACTCTAGTTCCCCACCCAAGTCCATGTCTTCTTTTTCCCTGGGTTTTCTTCTCTTAACTGAGCCCCCTCCATGGGGGCCTTTCCCCCAGTGTCCGTCTCATCCTCAAAGCATGGTGTGCTCTTCCTCCTGGAGAATCCACCAGCCACAACCGACCGAGGCCTCAGAGAACCCTGCCTCAACCTATCGTTCTTCAAAACCAGGCTAGTGGTGAGGACCACACTCCCTGTGCAGCCTTCGCCAAGGGCTCTCGCATCATGCACTGCTTTGTTTTAGTTTCAACCTTGTGCAGTGGCAGGGTAAAGGTTTCTGGAACTCCCATTGCTCAAGTTCAGGAAGGTGAAATAATGTAGACATTGTCCAGGGTCAGCCCTGGGAACTGGAACACAAACACAGGCCTGTCCCAGGGCCAAGCCTACGGCCCTTCCCACTGTCCAGCAAGGAACTGCTTTCTCCATGTCAATTAGAATACTCCAGTCCCAGAGGGCAAGGCCATGGTCGCTTGGGGTCTCCCTGGGGATTGCTATCCATAGAGGAGACTGTCTCACCTGAGGTTATTCTCCTTCCTCAAGACGGCAGTGGCCAATGGCTGACTGACCTCCTTGCCTCTCGGTGGGTCAACAACAGCACTCCAGAGCTCCCTGAAGTGCTCAGGGGTTTGAGAGTCTCCCAGAGCACCACTGCTATGTAAGAAGCTCCTCACCCTGAGCCTGGCTCCAGTGGTGTGAGGGCAGATGGGGAGGCTGTGAGGGCCTTGGGGAGACTAAGGCCACAGTTATGACATCCCGGGGCAGCTTCTCCCTTCATCCTTCCTTACTTTTGCAAAAACATAGCTTCTGAAAGGATATCCAGTAATGTCTGCACTCGCCTCCCTGGCGCAGTCTATCATGCAGAGAGGCCTGTGTCCAGCACTGGGTGTGAGAACTGGTCCCAGGAAGTAGACTCAGGACAGGACTTGCTTTTAGGCCCGTGATGATGTGACATCATTAGGGTTAAGTGGAGGCCACACACTCCAGAGACAGTGACCTTGATGTAGACCCCAGGGTGTTCTTCTCATTATTAGGTTCCTACTTTCTATTACATCAGACTTGTGAACAGAATTTCATAAACTTCTAACACTCTCAGGTTTAAATTTTTTTAACCCCAGGATCTTGTATGTACTAAGCAAGTGCTTACCACCAAAAGCTACACCCCAGTTCACTAATTTTAACCTGATATGGTAATCAAAACTCAGAAGAGAAGGTACTTGGGAGGAATAAAATCACAATACTATGTACATGAATGAAAATGTCAGAGAGAAAAAAATAAATGAATTTTAAAAAGTTTCAAAGGTCATAAAAAAAACAAAAAAGAAACTCAGGTAGGAGGCAAGATGGATGGGTGTACAAAAGGAGTTGAAGTTTGGTACATGACCTCAGATAAGAACATGAATATTATTTAGAAGAAAACTATCAAAAATAACTAGAGTTTGGGGTAACACACAAAGTAGATTTGTACCTAAAATTGAGTTTAAAACAGTGTCCTATGTGTTATAAACTATATAAAGTGTATTTGTTCAGATAAGGAATATCCTGAATGCAACTGCTTTTGACCACTTCCTGCCCAAGACACCACAAGGACTAATGTAATTGCCTCTGGACTAAGCTGTCTTTAATTTTGGCCCCTGTCAAGTCTAACCACAGAAATCTCTTAAAATTGTAAACCAGAGCCAGGCCTGGTGGCACATGCCTGTCAGCACTCGGGTACCTGAAGTAGGAGCATCATGAGATCAAGACCAGCCTGGGAAACATAATAAAACCTTCAAAATAAAGTAAAAGTAAAAACCAAATCAGATATAATAACATAATACCCTGTTCAAAACTCTTTAATGCTAACATTACCGTGAACTATAAGCCTGACCATAACCTTCCTATCTCGCTGACGTCATCTCCTACTGCACTTAACCTCTCTAATTTAAGCTCTTCTTGCATTAGGCCAAGGTTATTATGTGGTGCCATTTCTTTCTTGCCAGTTAGTTCCCTTGGAATGTTCTTTATCTTTCAGATGGCAGTAACTGCTAGGGAGACTCCAAAGTTGTCAAGGTGAGAAGCTGAGTGTTCAGTACTTAATGAGACATCTCGATCACATCCTCCAATGTCGAGGATGGAAAGAATGTCAGAGCCAAAGGATGGAGAGAGGTCATGGTCTTCCTTACCTGCACAAGACCTGCTGAATACTGAGTCCATCAACAGGTTGTCATGGGGGATGGAGGGGGGCAATGAAAGACATCAGCAAGCAGAGGAACAGCAGGAAAGAGAACGGGGTTCAGTGGAACGGTTGGAGGAGGAGAACAAGGAAGGGTGGCGGGAGATTTATTTGTAGTTATTTTCAAGAAGAGAGAGAGAAAAAATAGGCACACCAGGGCATAGTGCCACCGAAAACAAACTCCAGATACATGTGCTGCTTTAGTGCACCTGGCTTTACGTGGGTACTGGGGAATCGAACCTGGTTTGATAGGCTTTGTAGGCAAGCAAGTGCCTTACCCACTGAGCCATCTCCCAGCCTGAGATTTGTAATTTTTTTTTTTGCTTTTTTTTTGAGGTAGGGTCTTGCTCTAGTCCAGGCTGATGTGAGATTTGTAAATTCTTAATAAAGTTTTTTAGCATTGAAAAACCCCACAGCCATACACGTCCGTCTGTGTGCTGCTGAATGCTGCCCTTATGTCACGATGGACACTTGAATGGCTGCAGCAAAGATGGTGTGATGTGGAAGAAAAACAAAACAAGAATGTTCTCTTCAGGAGAAGAAAATCAAGGAAACGATTGTGTAATTCGGAACAACTCTCAAACCAGTACCTAGCACTGGTTTTTTTAAACCACCTCCCATGGATTATAAATAATGTAATGTGTATTTTCTCAGATCACCGAATATCCTGGACTTCAGAATGACTTGCTTCCCTCTTCTCGAGACATCAGTTCAAGTTTCACCTCCTTAAGTAAACGTGACCTCCCCACGACAGTTCATCCTTCTCCCAAACTTTGCATGTCCACTTCTACCTTATTTTAGTCTCACAGCACTCACTGACTGAATTGTGTAAGTTTGGTAAACGTGGGTTCCTCATATGCAGGGACTCTGAGGTGCTCATTACTGTACCCTTGAGCCTAGAACAGGGCCCTGAACAGGGAAGATTCCTTTGTAAGTTTGTAAATGTATGATTGAATGGGGTCTTTTAGAGAACCATATGAATCAGGTATTATCCTCACTGTATGCATAAGGGAATAGTGACTTGGGGATGATCAGCATGGGTCTAAGTTTTACAACTAGCCTATGGCCCTGTCTTAAAGAAGTTCTAGGACTTCCCAAGACTTCTTAAAATTATTATTCTATTGTATTGTACTTGGCCTAAGAATTAAGAAACTAGGCTTCTCATCATATTCAGAATTTTTTGTGTAACTGTTAGAAAATTGAAAACTTGAGTTTTCTAAGCTTTGGTATTTTTATGTCTTTATTGTGAATAAGTATATACACTGTATGAGCAAATCTTGTGAATATGTCCCTGTTTCCCTCCTCTCTGTCCCCTACCCACTGGGGTCCTTCCTCGGTGCACATACTGGATCTGTCCATAGGTTAGGGGGTTATGAACTGCACCAGAGGTAGCCAGTTTTTCTTTCTTTCTTTTTTCCTCTTCCCCTTTTGTGCATTGTTGCTGAGGGGGGCAATGTCTCTGGATATTCTCCCCCACCATGGCTCTTAAAATCTTTCTGCCTCCTCTTCCACTCGGTTCCCCCAGTCATAGTGGGTGAGTTTTAAGTCAGCTTTGTTGTTGAGATCTTAAGTATCTCTGGACCTCTGCCCTGGGTTGTATTGGGTATCATTGGTGTCTGTCTCCATTGACCTTTCATGGGTTATCAGACTTGCTATGGTGATTGGTCTCCTGTTTGTCTTGTCATTTTCTCATAGGTTGCATTTGGGCGCTATGTGAAGAAGGCTAGGTGTGGTTTGTCTCCTGCCAGGATGTCAGCCATCTTCCAAGGTCTCGGTGGAACTGAGTTGTCCCTGGCTTTCTCATTGCCTTCTGAAAAATACAAACAGAATCTCCATCAGAGAGTGAGATATAGGTAAAATGAGACAACATTGCTATTTTGGCTAGCTCCTAATGGGTGTAGCCTCTCTGTAGCTCTTTGGTAGTGAGAACCTGAGATCTTCGTCCCCATAGGATTTTGCCATGGATCTCAATTCCAGTTAAGGGTTCCTTGTCACTGAAAGGATCTCTTGGCCACTCAGTAAGCTGTTAATTACCCACCTATTGCACAGATAAGCATTTCTTGACTTGCTGGTCTCTTCCATATAGCAGTGTGACAACTGTCTATATTGTATATCAGTGGTCTCTGCTTTCTCCAAATATCATTGACCAATTTCCCATGGAAGCTCATTAAATGTCTTCTAGCACTACATATTCTATCATCTGGGAACTGGTTACTATTCTGGATCTAGCAGGGTCTCTCAGTGTTGTGTGACGGCACTCTGTGATTTCTTCAGCATTAGGGTCTTACCTTGGGCCTGGGCAGGCACTCAAGAGCTTTGACAAAAGCCTGTCTTGTTTTGGGGACCTCATGGGTCTCTTTGATCAATAGCTCATTGTGGGAAGGAACCAATAACTGGGATAGGGAGATGCAGGTTAGGCTTCCTCCCATTCTATTCATGGCCCCTCACACAGGTGGTGCCCTCAGCTTCCTCAGGAGCTTATTCTATAAAGGTTTGGGTTTTATGGTGTCAATTCATTATTATTTTAGTTTACTGTATGCCTCTCCCCCACCATCCCATCCCCCCCCAATTCTTTCCATATTCTCCCTCGTATGTGGTTCCTAACCATGTTAAACCAGAACATTAAGAAAATCTGTCAGTGAACGGAGAGACTGTAAGCTTTGTTATTCTTATGCGAATGAAAGAAAAAGGTTTTCTAAAATTTCCAAGTTTATCAGCTTTTCCATTCCCGGAATATAAAATAATTTACATTTATAAGTAAATTGTTGCCATAACATTTGCTTTCTGCCTTGGGGCAAAAAGTACATGAGAGTGTAGTGAAAAGGCCGAGTGAAGTACATCACGTTAACCCAGCGGAGCCTACCACGAGTCTTTCTTTTCCCTGGAAGAGTGTCCTTTGCTCTGCTGTTTAGAGGCAGAAGACAGTCATTGTTTCTCATTTTGTTTTGAAGTTACCTCTCATTGCTAGGACATGGCACCCAACTGCTCGTGGGCAACAGGTTTTTATTTTCACTTATAGTCTTGAAGGGAAGCTTCATGATGGCAGAGAAAAGCATAGCATGAGCAGAGTGGACCATCACTTCTGCCACAGCAGGTAAAAACAGTAGCAGGAGAGTGAGCTGAACTCTAGCAAGGGGGAGCTGGCTATAACACCCCAAAGCTCAACACCAACAACACACCTCCTCCAACAAAGATCCACCTTCTAAATTTCCATCAGCTGAGAACATGAGTTTGTGTGGGACACCTGATTCAAATCTACATCTTGGGTAAAAATCAAATTTACATCTTGGGTAAAGCACCAGGCACCTCTAAACTTTGAAGACTGAGTGGGACAGTACGCTTAAGACAGCACCAAGCTTTCCTTTCCCTGCAATTGTCACAGCACACTGCCCAGATGTAGGTAAGTTAGCTTGGCTGACTGATCCTTGTTGCTCCTGGGTGGAAATGCTACAACACTATGGACAGGAAATATTGGAAATCCATATAGTTTTTTTTCCTGGAAAATAGATTAAACAAATGTGTGGTCACACAGCTTGAAAGTGGCTTGGGGACACAATGAAGACCTGCCCTCCATGGGCAACCAACTGCATTTGTCTGATGTGCATCCTTTCATCTGAATACGTTAGGAAACCGTCCAAACAATATGCATGTCAATGAGCAGAGCTGCGGTTCTACTTTTTATCACTTTGCACGATGCTTGCAGCCCATGTTCCAGGTTAGATGCTGTTTACTGCAGCAAGGTAGGGCAGTGCCTGGCCTCTACAGACCTGTCAGGGCAGACTGGGAACCCACGGGCACTGCTAACCATCCTGGAGAACAACAACATAGATGACTTGGTCTTGTTCCAGCCTTACGTGCCATGATGTGCATATGTTGCATGGAGAACTTGCTTCACTGCCATGTTTAGGAATTCCAAGAGCTGGAGACAGGCAGCAGTGTGTAGGAACTAAGATACACAGATCGCAACAGCCACCTGTCACATTTTTGGGAACTTGGCACACAGGATTATATATTCTGTCAAATTATATACACTTTACAATAAAATAATTGTGTTAACTTCCTAGCATTATGACAAAATATATGAGAAATAATGTAAAAGGAAGAAATGTTTATTCTGACTCAGTCTCAGAGGTTTCAGTCCATCCACACGTGGCTCCACCGTGTCTGGGCCTGTGGTGAGGCCCAACAGCATGGTGAGCAGAGTGGAGAGTCCTCACCTCATGGCAGCAGAGGAAGGAACTAGAGACTCGTCCCAAATGAGACACTTCCTTCATTCAGCTCCATCTCACTGCAGCACAGGAAGGAAGCTAAGACTTCAAAATCCATCAATGAGGTCAGAACCCTCATGATCCAGTCAGGTCCCAGAGATCCCACCTCTGAACCCTGCTGCACTGGGAGCCAAGCCTTCCAGAATGAGCTTTTGGGTGAAGTTTTAGATTCAAACCATAATAATAATGCATGTGTACATAAAAAAGTAGATACTTAATACACACTGCTTCCTAGTTACTGGCCACTTGATTTCACTATTATCTTTGCTCCTGGGCTGACTGAGGCTCAGTGCATCTCAAGGGTGGTAGCAGTATGTTCATGTGTGGCTGTTCCCCATTGCTGTTGACAGAGGCTATGCCATTGTTAGCTTGAAGTGGGCCATGAGGTAGGAATTACACCATGGAAATCAGCAAACCCTGAGAGCTCACTGTTAAAACATTTGCCAGTTCACCAGAGACTCTTTTAACTCTTAAAAATGGGAAAACAGAGCTCAGACAGCTTAAGACACTTGCCAAGAATCAAACAACTTGGGACTAATGGAAATTGGATTCAGACCTGGGTCTGCCTCAGACCTTGTACTTTACTTTGATGAAAATATGAAGTGAGTTAGAAAGCTTCAACTATAAAATTCTCTATTCCTTACCACCAACATTGATTGCACTTGTGTTTTTTGTTACAACAGACCTGTTGGCTGTCAGCACCTGAGAACAGTGTGAGATGAAGAAATGGCTCAGTTTTTAGAAACAGCGGCTTACCTACTGGGCTTCATTAACTCCTCACAGGAGAGCTCTGTCCTGAGCCACAGGTGCCATTGCTAACAGTGGATATGAGAAAGAAATGAGCGCAGTTTCCAGATGAGTGCCGCGAGCTACAGAGTCGTCATTACACATGATGGCTACAACATTTCAGTTAGTGCTTCACTCAGAATGAGTTAATAAATGCCACTATATGCAGACTTGAGACCTTGAGCCTGCCTCTGTGTCATAATCTTTATGTTTGCTTATGTAGATGTTATCTTACATTTAGACACATTTTCTATTCACTATAAAATACCTACTGTACTCATTCTGCCACCAATAAACACTTATGATGAACACAACCTGAGGTCAGATATTTTGGCAAAATTATATCCAATGTGACTTATTTCAAATATTTTATGAATCAAATAGTTTTAAAAATATGCATATGAAGTGAATGTAATTTTATGCTATTTTATTGCTTCTGAACCTCTCAGACCCCCTGCATGGTGAGTCCAAGGGTGGATTGAAATGGAGGGCAAATAGATAGGCAACTATTGGATTTCTTAGGTCAACATTTATCAAAAACCATTTAATAAGGGGTATCTTGAATGCTTATGAAAGTAAACAACATAACAAATCTCCATGCAACCACTACCAAACTTCCCCCATAATTAACTCACAGGTAATCATGATTCACACACACCTTCATCCAAACCCTGGTCCCAGTAATTCCATTTATTTAATCTTCTACATTTCTCCAAGAGCAAGCATTCAGGGTCCTATGTACCCACACAATGAGATTTGTTGCCATTCATTTTATGAATTTAATCTTACAAAGATCCACAATGTCTGACAGTACCAGCAGTCTACAGATAAAGGAGCTGAACCATGGAGGATCCTGCAGAGCTGGGATCAAGCCCAGGTAAACTGGTTCCAGAGGCTATTCCTCAACCCACTACACCACAGCTGCCACTCAGGAGCCTGCATGCCCCTCTGAACCTGGACCACTCCTCCAGAGCTTCTGCATTTCAGCAGCTCCTGTCCCATTTTACCCAGGTCAATAAATAAGAGGATTTCCTTGAAACACGCTTCAGATGATTCCCTGACCCCAAACAGTCCCACCTGGCATAATTTTGAAATTTCTTTCCCTTCTCCTTTCCTTTCCTAAAAATCTTATTTATATTATTTTTCAAGGCAAGTCTTATGTATTCCAGACTGGCCACCAATCTGATATGTAGTTAAGGATGAACTTGAATTTGTGATCCTCCTGCCTCCACCTCTCAAGTATAGGGATTATAGGCAAGCACAACCATGCTGATCTATGTGGTGCTGAGGATCAAACCCAGGGCTTCATATATGTTAAAAAAGCATTCTATCAACTGAGCTGCATTCGAACTCCTATCTTTTCAACTAGTCCTCATCAATACATAGTGAGAACTGAGTTCCTCCTGGGTGCATCATTAAAGCAGCATATTAAAATGTATCCTAGCTATGGTAGGGAGTCATTTTCTTTAGTGGTGTAGCCACTGATAAGCTGTCCATGCTGTTAAACATCCCCACCCATGCTCATGCAAGGAACCCTAATGAAACTCAGTGGGTCACCAAAAACAAAACAAAACAAACAAACAAAAAACCCATGAAAGTAGGTGAGGAAATAGTTTTAAGAAGGAATTCACCTACCTCACCACCCCCTCTCCCCCACCAGGACCTCCCCAGGTCCCAGCAGCCTCTGCTCCTCTCTGCTTCACCCCCTCCTTGCCAGGACCTCTACCAGTTCCTGTGGTCCCTGCTCCCCTCCTCCACCCCATCAGACCCATTCCAGTCCCAGCAGCCCACACTTACTCTGCTTTCTCCCCAGATCTTTCCTCAGCTTCAGTGGAAACTGGCCTCCCGGCAACAGATACTGTGGAAATGGCAACTGGGAAAAGTTCTACTCCAGCTCATGCTGCAGTGGGAAGCCTCCTCCAGCCAGGGTTGTGGGAGAGGAACAGCTTTAGCCAAAACTCCAGTGGTTGAAAGGGAAGAGCTACACACCCAGCCAACTGAGTCACATTGACAAGTGGAGAAGGAAGTCATCACCCACTCCAGCTTCATAAAGACAAAATACCCTGAAGAAAGGCTGGGGAAATCAGTCTTCAGCCAGCTGATACAGTGGAAACCATGACTGGGAAGACATATACTCCAGCTACAGCAGAAACTCAAGTCTCGTACAGTACTGGCCCAGATGCAAACCCAGAGTCCGGCAGTGAATGGTCCCACCCAGCCTCCTGAGCTATAAGGACAAGAGAAGGCAGGCATGAATTGCACCACCTTCACAGAAGTCCAAACACACTTAAGAAAGTCCGATGAGAAGTTCTGTGTATCGAAGGAAGGGGGCTGGGCAGTAGCGACTGTGGGTATGGGACAGGTGCTCTCTGTGGGCTAAGGACAAGACAGGGGCTCAGTGAATCTAGAGTGTCTGCGCCCTGAGGGGAGAGGTGGAATTCAGTCCTGCGTGTTCCAGGCTGGTGAAGAGCTCCTGGTATATTTGGGTCTGGAGCTCTAGGGGACACAAAAGGAGCAGCATCTGTAGTACCCCAGTGGGGAGGAGGTCTGTGTGGCAGCTCAGAGCCTGAGCATTCAGGTGCAGGGTGCTCTGTGTTGCAGTCAGCTTTCTAGGTGCTGCACAGAAAGAACTCAAGCAAAAGTGGCTTGTGGAGGAATGGGTTTATTTGGCCTACGGACTTAAGGGAAGACTCCATTCTGGCAGGGAAAACGATGGCATGAGCAGAGGGGTGGACATCACCTCTGCCACAGCATTGGAAATACTGGCAGGAAGGTGTGCCAAATACTGGCAAGGGGACTTATAACCCCAAAAGCCCGCCTCCAACAACACAGCTCTAGCGAGGTTGTAATTCCCAAACTGCCATCAGCTGATGATTGATCACTGAGAACACATTCATTTGTTTGTGACATGACACTCTGGTTGGGTGAAGAATGGAACCTGCCTGGGTCCAGGATGCTCCAGACAGGAGAGATGCTTGTTTAATTTAAAACCAGGGCTGTCACAATGTTTGGGGCCTGAACACACTGAATAGGTAAGGGGCAAGCAGGCTGATGAGAAGCCCGGCATGTTTGGGTCTTGAGCTTTAGGGGTGCCATGCACAACCAGCACTGTACACCCCAGCCTGGGACACCAGAGTACCTGGGTCTGTGTTCTCCAGACCAGCAAAATATGGGGTGTCTCTGGTGGGAAGAACAGTGATTCTGGGTCTTTTACCTGAAGGCACCAGAGAAATAGGGGCTCGTCTTCTGGAGCGTGTACACCCGCTCTCTAGTGCCCCAAATCAAACACATCTCGAGTATCAGCCACCAACCCAGAGTAGTAGACAACTTCTAACCTCCACAACATCTGCACCTGTGCTACTCCACACCAATCCAGCTCAAACCAAAAACAGACCAATCACTGGAGAAATAAGACTTTTATACAGCTACAAATCACACACTCTGCACCCATCTTCCAGCACCCCCAGGGTGCTTAGTTCCAATTCTAATGAGCACTAATGAGGACTAATGAGCAGTAGTTCTATGGCAGGCACCAGACAGGGGGGTAACAGAGTGATCTCTACAACCCACCCAGCTAGGATATGGAGGGGACAGAGGAACAGGCAGGTCTGCTCTGAGGCACCCCTGAGCACCAATAGGAAGACACAGCAGAGACTACAGCCAGAGAGGATCTCTGACTTCCATATGATATTACATACCAGACAACAGACAAGAACGCTGGCACACCTATAACCTCTACAACTCACACATCTGTGGTTACAACACTATCCCAAACCCAACTGGTACCCAGAACAGAACACTCACTGAATACCCACAAAATACTTATATTGACTCCTGCATTAAGAAAACTAGACCTTTATCCAGAAATGGGAAGAAACCAACATGAAAAAAAAATCACAACACATCAAGCTGCGAGTCCCCCACCTAGGACCCCTAGTCCCACAATGGAAGATGCCCGTGAGAATGCGGTTGAGACAACAGATCTACAATCCCAAAATGAGAATAAAATAACTTCAGGTCATATCTGCAATGAGATCCTGATCAGGATGATGGCTGAGATGGAAACTGTCAGGAAAGACATAAATGAGATGAAACTCAACAACACAAGCTTAGCCATCAGACTCAACTTAATGGAGAAAAATCAGAGTGACTTCAAAAGCACATTAACTGAATTGAAGGTGAACCAACTATTCACAGAGATCAATAACCAGCTAATTGAGTTTGATGAGGACACAACCAAACTTAAGAATGATTTCCAGGAAACATTAACAAAAACAAAACTAGATTAGAAATTTGAACTCACGAGAGAAATGGAGACTATGAACAGAAATGTAACATATGGTTTCTGTTATCAAACAGGGGTTTTAAAAGCCTCCTTTGAATTCCTCAATCCCAAAGTTAATAACATGGAGGACAGATTCTCAGACCTTGAAGACAAGACAGAAGAAATTAATAGGATTCCATAAACTTCAATAAATTCAAAAATCATGTGAACAAAATGTGTGGGATACTCTAAAGAGACCAAATATCTGGATCATGGGGATCCCAGAGGAATAAAAAACCCAGGCCAAAGGCATAGAAAACACTTTCAACAAAACTATAGAGGAAAAAAATTCCTAATATTACAAGAGAAAGGCTGGTCCAGATACAAGAGGCCCACAGAACTCCAAACAGACAGAACCAAAGAAGGAATTCTTGAAGACATATCTTAGTTAAAATACTAAACATAGAAAGCAAAGAGAGTGCTCAAGGCAGCAAGAGAGAAACAACTCATCACATATGAAGGAAAACCCATCAGGCTTACCTCAGACTTCTCATTAGAAACAACGAAGGCCAGAAGGGCTTGGAACACTGCTCTTTAAGGCCTAAAGAATTATGGCTTCCAACCTAGACTACTGTACCTGGCAAAACTATCCCTCAAAACAGATGGAGAATTAAAAGTGTTCTGCGATAAAAGCCAGCTCTACATTCATATGAACACCAAGGCAAACTTACAGAGGACACTACAGGAGATATTTCACACAGAAGAGACGAACAACCTAACTCAAGAGCCCAATAGAAGATGAGCACAATAACCAAAATTATTGGACTAATAACATGTGAGGCATCAACCCCCACAAACCCTCCGCCAGAGCAATGATGGTTCAACATAGGGAAGTTGATTAATGTAATCCACCACATTAACAGATTTAACCACAAAAACCACATGGTCATCTCAATCAACACAGAGAAGGCCTGTGACAAAATTCAACACCAGTTCATGGTCAAAACGTTGGAGAGGCTGGGCTTAGAAGGCTTAACCTCAACATAATAAATGCAATATACAAAACTCCTAAAACCCAAATCACACTTAATGGGGAATGATTCAAGGAGTTCCCACAAAAATCAGGAACAAGACAGGGGTGTCCACTCACACAGTGTTTGAAGTCCTACCTAGCCCAAGAAATAAGACACAAGAAAGGCTTAAAAAGGATATAAATTGGAAGGGAAGAAGTGAACCTATCACTTTTTGTAGATGACATGATCCTAGACATAATAGACCCGAAGAATAGTACCAGTAAATTCTTGAAGGTTATAAATTGCTTAAGCAAAGGGGCAGGATAAAAAAATTAACACATAAAAATCAGTATTCAAATGACATGCATATAGAAAAAGAAATCAGAGAGACTATCTCATTTCCAATAGCCTCAAAAAAATAATCAAATATCTTGGAATACCAGTAACCAAGGAAGTGAAAGACTTTTATAATGAAAATATGAACTTGCTCAATAAGGAAAAAAAAGAGGGTGTGAAAAGATAGACAGATATTCCATGCTCCTGGATAGGTAGAATATTATAAAAATGGCAATTCTTCGAAGATCAATATACAGATTCAATACCATGCCAATAAAAATCCTAGCTTCATTCTCTACAGACATAGAAAAAATAACATCAAATTTTATTTTGAATGAAAAAAGGTCTCAGATAGCCATATCCTTAGTTAAAAAAAAAAACCCTTCTCAAATGGTATCACCATTCCTGACCTAAATATGTACTACAATGCCATAGTAACAAAAACAGCATGGTACTGACATAAAAACAGACAGACCAATGGAACAGAATTGAAGACCCTGCTCGAGTAACTATAGTTACTTGATCTTTGATAAAGGTACCAACAACATTCACTGGTGTACAGATAGCAGCATCTTCAATAAATGGTGCTGGACAAATTGTATAAATACTTGTAAAAAAATGAAAATAGACCCACTCCTCTCACCATGCAAAAAATCAACTCCAAATGGATCAAAGATTGTAAACTTTGAAAAGCCCTGGAAGAAAAAAAATCAGAGGAACACTCCATGAGATAGGAGTAGGTAAAAACTTCTTGAACAAACCTCCAGTAGCCCAGGAAGTGCAATAATTGCTCAACTAATGGGATCACATCAAGCTTAAAAGCTTCTGTACAGACAAACATACCATACTCAGAGCCAATGGACTACCATCAGATTGGGAGATAATCTCTGCCAGCTATAACACAGGCAGAGGTTTAATATCTGGAACTTACAAAGAACTCACAAAAGTAAACAATAAAAAAATCAAACAGCCCCCTCACAAAATAGGGCATTGATCTCAAAAGAGAATTCACAGAGGAGGAAACACAAATAACCAATTCTCTTTAGAGAAAGTATTCATCATCCTTAATCATCAGAAAAATGCAAATCAAAACTACACAGAGACACTTGCTCAACCATGTTTTTAGCAGCTCAATTCATAATAGCTAAGAAATGGAATCAATCCAAATACCCATCACTGGACAAATGTATATCAAAGTTGTAGTACATTTACATGATGGACTTCTACTCAGCTGAAAGGGAAAATGACATAATGGAATTTAAAGAAAAGTGGTCAGTCTTAGAGCAGATATATTTATCAAACTCACATAAGAACAGACAAACAAATGCGGTGTATGCTCCCTCATATGTAGTTCCTGGCCAGGTTTAGCTTAAAATCTATGCAAACCTGAGAGGTGAATTGAAAAACTGTAAAAGGGGGTGGAAGGAATTGTTGGTGAAGGAATAGAAGAAAGGGGGGACTTACACAATCAACTAATAAACCAATAATGAATCGATACTATAAAAACCATACTTTCATACAATAAGCTCCTGAGGAAGCTGTGGGCATCACCTGGTAAGAGGGGCCATGAATAGAATGAAGGGAAGCCTAACCCCAAGAAAAATTGCTCAGGCCTATAACTCCCTGTCCCAATCATTGGTTCCTTCCCACACTGAGCTGTTGATCAAAGAGACTCCCCCCAGGTCCCCAAAAACAAGACAGGTTTTTGTCAAAGCTCTTGAATACCTGCCCCAGGCCCAAGGTAAGACCTTATTTTTGAAGAAACCACAAAGTGTCATCACAAAACACCAAGAGATCCTGCTAGATCCAGAATGGTAACCAGCTCCCAGATGGTAGCATGTGTAGCAATGGAAGGCATTACATGAGCTGTCAGGGGAAATTGGACAAGGATATTTGGAGAAAGCAGAGACCACTGATATACAATATAGACAGTTGTCACAAGAATGCTGGAACACACGGCTGTATGGAAGAGACCAGCAAGTCAAGAAGTGCTCATCTGTGCAATAGTGGTGCTAAACCGAGGAGGGAAATCAATGGCTTACTGATTGGCTAAGAGATCCGTTCAATGACAAAGGAACCCTTAAATGTAACTGGGATTCATGGCAAAAATCTTACGAGGACCAAGATCTCACAGGCTCCTAGGGGAAATTCCCACAACCAGAGACCTACAGAAAGAATACACCCATTAGACTCTTGCCAAATTAGCAATGTTTTCTCATTTAACCTATACTGATCTCACTCCCTGATGGGGATTCTGTTTGTATTGTTAAGAAGGCAGTGAGAGAACTGTGGACAACCCAATTCCACCAACAAGACATGGGATGATGGCTGACATCCGGGCAGGAGATGAACCACCCCTGGTCTATCATCTAGGCCCCAAATGAAACCTGTGAGAAAGTGGCGAGATAAATAAGAGACCTATCACCACAGTAAGTCAGATAACCCATGAAAGGTCAATGAAGACAGATTCCAACAATACCCAACATAACCCAAACTTGAAGTTCAGAGACACTTAAGATCTCTACAATAAAGCAGACTTAAACTCACATGACTCAGGGAACTGAGCAGAAGAGGGGGCGGAAAGACTGTAAGAGCCATGGTGGAGGAGAATATCTAGAGACATTGGTCCCCTCAGCAACAACACACAAAGCGGGGTGGGGAGGGGGAAACTGGCTACCTCTGGTGCAATTTATAACCTCCTTCCCCATGGACAGATCCAGTATGCGCATTGAGGAGGGTCCCTAGTGGGTAGGGGACAGAGAGGAGGGAAATGGTACCATCACAAGATTTGCTCATATAATATATCTATTTATTAATAATAAACATACTAAAAAAAGAAGGAATTCAGTGGGAGTAGAAGGGGATAAGTGAGTAAATATGATCAAAACATATATGACCATATGAAACTCTGAAATAATAAGTGACAAGGGAACATATTCTAAACAAGACTGTAACTTTTCAGAGTGCTATACTTTTTGAATTTTGTCCTAATTCAATAATGCAAACACAGTACAATAGTGGCTAGCAAAGGGTTCCTCTACATCTATAACTTCCTTGTTTACTGTAATAACGGTACACACCAGGTTGGATAGGCATTGAGTCAGACTAACAGATAAACATGTCATGTTTCCTCAGCTGCTCCAGACTTAATATCAACCTGCTGACTCCTGAACCTGGGTTCCTTTCCATCAACATATGGAATCTTCCAGCCATTGAGTGGGCTGCAGAAAAACATAGGCTAGTGAATGGCTGCAGTTGTCTGGGCCTAGTGAGGGCTCCAGGCATGCACACAAAGCCTCACAGTATCTTCTCACTCTTGACAAAGGCTCTAAGTGGTTAGATTTGCATGCTACAACAATTACGACCATCATGTGTGTACTGCTCTGGAGTTCATGTTTCTGCCTTTCATCTAACCTTCCAAATACTGAGAGGGATACTGACAAACCCACTGTGATGAAGAGGAAATGAAGGCTCAAAGGTTGTCAATATCTGCTGAAGACCCAGTAGTTCTGGAGGAAATACATGTCTATATGGAGAGGAATGAAGCTGTTAGAAAGAACTGGCTTATCTACTTACACAATGGCTGGGACGGTAAGTCTGAAATCTGCTTGGCAGCCTAGGCAACAAGAGTCAAAGTCATTGTCTCTAGTCCAAAATCAACTGCTTAGGCTGACAGGCTGGAAATTCAGACAAGATCCCTTTGTCTACAGTTTCATAAGACCTTTAGCACATTGTAGGAGGCTCACCACACTATATTTAAACTGCCTGTGAACACTGGTCACATCTACCAACTATCTTCTCAGTGACATCTGGAGACCACAGCCTAGTCACATTACTCAGCATTTGATAGCATTAGATTTTAACTAATTATATAGCCTAAACCTAAATGTAAACTATACAGAGAAGTAAATTTCCTTTATCTGGTAAGGATTAAAATAGCAAACACCGCATATCAAGTATGTGCCAGGCAAAATGCATGTACTGTATTAGCTCACATTTCACATCAATCTCATAAAATAATTTTAGAAAGCTGAGATTATAGTTAACATGATAATCCTCATTATCAACTTGACTGGATTTAGAAACATCTAGGAAATGGAAGGCAAACCTAAGTGTTGGTGAGGGTGTATCCAGAGAGGATTGACTGAGGTAGAAAGATCCATCCTGAATATGGGTGACACATTCCCATGGGCTGGAAACCCAGACAGAATAAAAGGGAGAAAGCCACAACTAAGAAATGCTATTCCACTTCTCTTTGCTTCCTGCCCACCAAGAGGTGAGGACCAGCCTTTTCCACAAACTCCTGCTGTCATGATGTGTTCTGTGTTCCAAGCACTACAGACTGAACCCTCTGAAATTGTGAGCCAAAATCAATCCTTTCTACTTTCTTTCTGTCAGGTATTCTGTCATGGTGATGACAAAAGCTAATGTTGACAAGGTTGGGATCACTGCTGTGATTACACCTGACCACATATGGTGCTTAGGCCTTTGGAGTTGGTTTATAGAAGGAATTCTGAAGAGTAGCAAGGTCATAGAGACAGGGCTTCCCACGCCTTTGGAGTTCAGATCATGTCACCTTTTAAGACAAGCCTGAGAGTGTAGGCAAGGTGTGCCAGGTTTGGATTCCCTGAAGGTATCTGAAGGGCAATGCATGAAGCTGTGAAGGTGAACTATAAATTACGGTGGAGATTAAGATTAGGCTATATTGCACTTCATGCTTACACTGATAGATCTTAGTCTTGCTTTGGTCCCATGCCCCCCTCTTCCTGTCACAGGGCCCTCTCTGCTACCAACCACTCTGATATCATGTGGGTAGCTCAGGAAAGAAGCTGTCTACTAACCTGGAAGAGCTGATCCATCTTCTTGGCTGCTGAGCATATCTTTGGTGGCACCCATCTTTGGCAAGCAAGCATATTGAACACAGCCATCTTCCTCTAAATTTACTTCCTAAAGGTCCATCACTTGGGCTTCTCCTTGGACTGTCAAGTCTGTTCCAATATTGTCTTTTCCAGGACCTGGACTTCTAAGCTATTCGTCACCCTATTTATCCCTATTTAAAGCCATGTGCCTCCTGATATAGATATAGGATGGACTGATTATAGAACAGACAATGGAGAGGAACTTTTGGTCACTGTTACTCATTTAGAGAGCAACTGTGACAGCAGTGTGCAGTCAACTTTGAACCAACCTCCATTTTTACTTACCTGGCTGGTTGCGAAGATATGAAACCAGAGCTTGGGACAAAGATCTCCAGATAAAGCTCTTTCACATGCATGCAAGATGTTCACTAGGGAGGAGACAGACCCCGCCCCCTCTGACATTCAGAGGAAGCTGGAGTTCATGGTTCTATGTCTCAGTGTCTAGTATTTCTTTATCTGGATCTTGAACTGACATCAGAGACCAACTGAGGCTGTATTTGTTCTGGATAACCGTGCTATGCTTTCAGTTAAACCTTGGGGCTGAGTACCCGCAGCATCATGTGTCAAGAGGGTAGGAGGAGATCTCTATTGTGTTTGTGAAAGCTTGTAGCATTTCTTGAGGTCAATAGTTGGCAAACCTCAGCCTGCCATTTTCTTTCCTTCTACAAAACTTATAAGGTCATAAATCAAAGCCAGTTGCTTCCACAGTCCTTAAAATTAACAGTGGCTATGGTGTGTGTGTGTATGACCACCAGAACACAAACTAGCACCTCTTATAACTTCATTGTTTCAATTCACCATGAGTGAAAAGCTCAAGAAGCTATTGCCTGTTGGTAGGAATTACCACCATCCCCCTGAGCTAGTAAGAAAGCTTTGTCAAACCACCCCTGGCCTTCACATAGGGCCCAAATGAAACCTATGAGAATGTGACAAAACAGACCGATCACCACAGCAAGTCTAATAACCCATGAAAGGCCAATGGAGACAGACACCAATGATACCCAACACAACCCAGGGCAAAGGTCCAGAGATATTTAGGATCTCAACAATAAAGCTGATTCAAAACTCACCAACCATGACTCAGGGAACTGAGCGGAAGAGGGGGTGGAAAGAATGCAAGAGCCATGGTGGAGGAAAATATCCAGAGACATTGTCCCCCTCAGCAACAATGAACAAAAGGGGAAGAAAAAAAAAAAAAAGAAAAACTGGCTACCTCTGGTGCAGTTCATATCCCCCTATCCTATGGACAGATCCAGTACACACACCAAGGATGGACCCCAGTGGGTAGGGGAAAGAGAGGAGGGAAACGGGGACACATTCATAAGAGTTGCTCATACAATGTATATACTTACTCATAATAAAGATATTAATTTAAAAAAAAGAAGGCCTTGTCACTATGTGATCGGTACAATATCAAGTTTCTGTTCATTGGGTCACTTATGGCACCAAATGTCTCAGGCAAAGTCGCAGGATTGAGAGAAAAGTTCTTGCATGCAAGAGCTCATCTTGGAATATGATCCCAGTGAAAAACAGTGACAACCAGGAAAAGTGAACAAGATCATGAGAACAACCCACCTGGTGGCCAACTAAGCTATCGCTGCTAAGAGAAACCTCTGCTGGGGACTCTGTGCAGCCTGGAATTGGAAGAGTATTTGGAGAAATAATTGGAAGCTGTCATAGTTATCTCCAAGTTGCTGACCAACAGCTGACCAGAAGCAGCTTATGGGAGGAAAGGGTCCATTTCAGGCTTAGAGAATCCAGGGAAGCACCATCCATGGCAGAAGCAGCTGGCTCACTTCCATAGATATGTTTTTGCTAGATAACCAGAGTTACTTAAATTTTAGTTTCCTGTTTTATGGGCTAGCTATCTGGCTGTCTCTTCTTTCTAACACATCAATCTTCAGGCCCCAGACCAAAGTAGTTTACAAGGGAACATTCTTTGGTGAGCCTTGAACCTTGTCTTCTGTGCCTGTAGCTACGGCAGCCACAAGTATGCAGGAGTCAGGTATAGTACTTGTCACCTTGGCAACTATTATCAAGACAAAAGTTGTAGAATTAGGCTAAACTTTCTAATTTTTCATCTTTTTTCAGATTTCATTTAGCAATTTTTATCTAGTTCTTTTCTATTTTTTCATTTTTTTACTTGAACAATTATTTTTATATTTGGTTCAGTTTATTTGTTGTCTTTTAATGGGAAGATTGGTTCAAATAATCAAGTTTTCTAGTACCAGAAAGAAAAATATATCCTGTTAGTACTTCTTCCAACGCTTATAAGGGTTAAAATAATTGGTAGACTAAGGAGTTATTCTCTATGCTGACAAAGGCACTAGAAGTACTTTACGCATGCTCAATGAGGGAAGGATCAATAGACTGATGTTGTACCATAGATTCACCTGTTTCTGCCATCATCAGCAACATACAACAGCAGAGCTGTAACACTGAAAGCATGATGCTTAAACATTCTCCAGAGAGGCAACATCAAGCATCTAAAAGCTCATGCTTTTAGAGTCCTTATTCAGAAGTTCCTCTGCCTACACAAAATCTGACTTAATACATTGAAGCAGGTTATGTGGTTCTACAGTTCTGGTTTTAAAGATTAGGAAAGAGACCTAAAGAGATGGAGAAAGTCTGATCTCAGTGTCTGCAACCCAAATCCAATGTTCTTCTAACTATTTTACCTATTTGATGGCAATCCTTCCTTTCCAGCTCCTTACAGTAAAATGAGAACAAACAGCCCAATCCCAATCTCCATAGCTCTCCCTCCTGCTCTGTCAGCTTCTAGCAAACAGCTGGGCCCAGGTAGCTGAAGGAGCTGTATCAGTTACGTAAGAAGCACAGGAAGGACAGTGGGTGAACTTTTAAGCCACCTTCACATTGCTTGGAATGAACAGTGAAGCTCTACCACGTGTGCTCCCCATGCTCACGTGTGGGATTTCCACTGTGCAGAGCAGCATCTTTATATTCTCATAATTACCTCGGATATGGGGAAGCTTGTAAGTGTCTACAAATTTCATGCCTTAGAAGGATAAGCTTTTCTCAAAAGAAACAGAGCTCTGGAGAGCAAAATCTGCTTGTTTTCAGTAAGAAAGCAAATGTTCTCACTTGCGGATGTAGTGGGAAAAGTATCTGAGGTCAGGAATTCTAGATTTAGTTGAAAGACCTTTGCTATTCATTAACTATGTGACTTAGGGTAAGTCACAAACCTCATGATTTTAATTTTTCCTTTGTGAAATGAGGATGAAATAAGATGTTGCAAATTCTTTGTCATCTTAAATTGCTATTCAAATGCAAATTATCAGCTTTTAATGACATCAGTCTGGGCACTGAATAGATTAGTGGAGGGGGCAGCGGGGGAAGTAGGTTTGCTCATCTTTTCCAAAGGGGAAAGAACAGAGCTAGAGAGGAAATTAACATCTTAAAGCCCTTCTCTCAGCCTCCTCCTATAGACACACCTGCTAAGGTTTCTCACTGCATGGTGTTGGGAACCCAGCCATATTATGGAAAGCATAGAAACTTAATTCATGTGCACCCGGGTCTGTCAAATCCCTGGTTGTTCCACATGCTGTGGAGATGGAAAAACTGCTCATCATTTCCAAGAGGACTTCTTCCAGGATGGCAGTTGGGATGGTTCCCTGAGATACTCATGAAAAGGTGCCTCGGTGTTTCAGATATAGCAAATGTTCAATAAACACAAGTTGCCTTTTTCCCTCATATCAGAGAAATGCTGCAGTCTGGGATTTAATTTTCTTGACTTTTGGGGGGGTGGGCCAAGGAAGGAATAAGTTGTATCAAGGGATTTAAGTATAGAATGGAAAACTTAACAGGCTTTCCAGAAAGTCTTTATGCCCACTGTGTGCGAACAGCGATATGCCCAGTAGGCTAGGAGGAAATGAAATGTAGGCACCGGCTAAGGGTGACGCTGAAGTGTGCTGCACAGTAACATGGCTCATGTCTCCCTCAGCTCACTGACTCGTCAATCTACAAGTCTTCTAAGAACATGGCACTGATTTAAAAAGAGCAGCAAAACCAAAAGGGACATTAACACTCTTCCTTCACCAGCTTTCCAATCACCCTCTCAGACCCAGAACCACCCTGAGCTGCACCCTCCAGCGTAAACTTTGGCCTAAAGGTTCCTATACTTCCCAGCTGAATTGTCATTTATAAACCTCTTAAAAATTAATTATTAAAGCCATTTCCATTAGCCTTTTGTTTGGCCTTCATGATGTCATTTTTCTTTTGCTGCTGAACAAGTGAAAAGCCACTGCATTAGCTATAAACTATGGCACCAGATATGGGGAGAAGACCATGAGTCATGCTGGACCATCCCCTAGGGCTATCTGAGAGATGACTGCTTTCTGGGAAGTGTGCTGAGTCCACTCTAACACACCAGCTGGCCATACGAAAGATCTTGTCAGTTCCTCCTTCCTATGCCCCTTCTTAGTTCAAGGGATTGTCATTCACTTAGTTGATCAGTAAATTCCTCATCCAGCCATTACAATTACAACCATATACCTGATGCTGGAGGTTGAGTATCACATGTGTTCCAGAGAGAACACAATTGCAGTGTGGGAGTGTCAGACGACTCAAATATTATAGCTTAGTAACCAGTGAGACATGAAATGAATCACAAGAAACATGCAAGGGCATGAAGGTGGATTTCTAGCAAAAGATCTTTCAAATTCAACCAATTTTCCACTTAGTGAGGGGGACCCCTTGTCTGGAACTAGAGATTCAGGGTGATAGGCACCGGATCCCGTACTTTTGGGCTCCCAAAACAAGATGCACTATGGGAGCGAGTGACAGGGAGGCTACTAAAAATAGAATCTAGGTAATCCAGAATTGTGTATATTTGTTAACCTACACTGATCTCACTCTCCGATGGAGATTGTGTTTGTATTTTTCAGGATGCAGCGAGAGAGCTGGGGCC
>PVHP010020583.1:7535-30587 GCA_004024765.1 Zapus hudsonius | reverse complement strand
AGTATGACCTGATGATTCTTCCAATCTCATCAGGATCTGTTGTGATCTCACCCTTGTCATTTTTTATTTTGTTAATTTGGGCCTTCTCAGTTTTTCATTTGATTAAGTTGGCCAGGGGTTTGTCGATCTTATTGAATTTTTCAAAGAACCAACTTTTTGATTTGTCTATTTTTTCAATTGTTTTCTTTGTTTCCAAGTCATTAATCTCAGCTCTGATCTTAATTATTTCCTTGCATCTTGAGCTCCTAGGGTTGGATTTTTCTGTTTGTTCTAATGACCTTAGATGTGAGGATAGTTGGTTGATTTGAGACCTCTCTGTCTTCGTTATGAAGGCATTTAGTGCAATGAATTTCCCCCTTAGAACTGCCTTCATTGTGTCCCACAAGTTCTGAAAGGTTGTGTCCTCATTATCATTTGTTTCTAGGAAGTTCTGGATTTCCTGTCTGATTTCTTGTTTGACCCATTCATTGTTCAGGATCAAGTTGTTCAGTCTCCAGTATCTTTTGAAATTTTTGGCTCCTCTCCAATTGTTAATTTCTAGCTTTAATGCATTGTGGTCTGATATGATGCAGGGGATTATATTGATCTTTCTGAATTTGCTGAGGGATGATTTATGGCCCAATTTGGTTCTAACTAAATTTATTAATATATAATATGAATATGTCTTTTACCATATATTAATAAATTTAGTTAGAACCTGAATTCTTTTTGTTCTAACTAAATTAATATATAATATGACTGTGTCTTTTACCATTTATTAATAAATTTAGTTAGAACCTGAATGCCTTTGGTTCTAACTAAATTTATTAAAGTATAATATATAATACAACCTAGCAAAATTGGCATTCTGGCCCAGTGAAATTTATGTTCATCCAACATACAAATCACATTTGGCTCATTCTAGCAATGGAGAAAGGGTAATGCAGAGATGTATAGCTCGCAAAAGTTCTTAGACTAAGTAACTATTGTGTGCTTATCCTTAAATGGGAAAGAATGTAAGAGGCAGAGGATGAGGAGGTATGCTATAGAACGCTGACTTCTGGATACAAAATGACCATTTTACACATAAACTTCTAGAAGCTGTGGTTTCCTGCACAAGATTGAGCCCATCACCTTATGAGGCTCCACTCCTCCCAGAGGAGCTATCAGAAATTAATGGTTGCTAGGGGTGCAGGGAGACATTTTCTTCTGTGGTGCAGCCATCCATGCTAATACAAACTATCCTAATTAAACTCTGTGGGTCACAAAAAAAGATATGAACCAAATTACAATATATTCATATATCAAGATTCTCAATAAAAACATATGAAAGTGGGAAGGGGATCAGTTGTGAAGAAGGGGTTTAGTGAGACTGGGATGGGGACATACATGGGTAATAGGGTTAAATATGACCAAATACATTATATATATATGTATATATATGAAAGTAATTAAAAATTTAAAACAAGTAAAGAAGTAAATCCTGTGGCCCCAAAGAATTTTGAAACTATCAATTTCTACTGGGTTTCAATACCATAAAACATCTTATAAGGCTTAAGTTCTACCTTCAATGCCTGTGATTCAACCCATTGGGACAGAAGTTCTTCTTTAAGGCCTACTGCTCTGACCTCTGTGCATAGCTCAGT
The DNA here is from genome assembly GCA_004024765.1 of Zapus hudsonius. Classification (NCBI taxonomy): domain Eukaryota; kingdom Metazoa; phylum Chordata; class Mammalia; order Rodentia; family Dipodidae; genus Zapus; species Zapus hudsonius. The sequence goes on along the minus strand of PVHP010020583.1, from coordinate 28,962 downwards.
ATTACTGATCTGAATGTGTGTGTGTGTGTGTGTGTGTGTGTGTATTCTTTAGATTCTCCTATAAAATAGCTTCATAAGTTAAAAAAAGAGATCTTTTAACATATTGTTGTAGTCAGCTTTCTAGTTACTGCGCAGAAAGAACCCAAGCAAAAGCAGCTTTGGAGGAAAGGGTTTATTTGGCTTACAGACTTGAGGGGAGTCATCATGGCAAGGAAAACGACAGCATGAGCAAAAGGGTGGACATCACCTCCACCAAAGTACTGCAAACAATGGCAGGAAGGTGTGCCAAACACTGGCAAGGGGAAGCTGGTTTATAACCCCCATAAGCCCACCCCCAACAACACAGACCGAGGCTAGGTTCTAATTCCTGAATTGCCATCAGATGGGGATCAATCATTCAGAATACATTAATTTGTTTGTGGGGGACACCTCACATATCTTTCCAGGTATGATGACTAACACCTATAGTCTTAGAATCCAGGAAGTTGAAATTCACAAGTTCAAAACCAACCCCACATAATAAGAAACTGTCTCAAATTGAGTTTGCTGGCTCACACTTTTAATCGCAGAATTTAGGTAGCTGAGATAGGAAGATTGCTATGAGTTTAAGATGAGCCTGGACTATAGAGTGAGTTCATGGTCAACCTGGGCTAGAGTGACAGCCTATCTCAAAAAAGTGACCGTGATTCACACCAACAATAAAAAATAAAACTTAAAAATGTCCATTTCATATATGTATGAATGTCTGGATTTAACCCTTGCTCTAAAAATGATCATTTAGTCATTTTAGGGATCAAACCAAATTCCAAATATATTCACCTATAAGAACCAGACAAATTTCAACATTTGTCTATGTACATTTCATGCATGGTTTACACTCATATACATTTTTTCTTGACTCTAACAAGAAACCAAATCACCTATAGAATATTTCTGACTCTTCCTAGTTTATGTTTTGTGAGCTACTAGAAGTATTTGTTTTATATCATATCCCATAAAATATTCTGCAATGTTGGTAGGATTGAATGAGAAATTTTATTTGAGAGTTTGTGAGAAATAATGGGTAATCTGGTTTGTCACTCTTTTTGCTTGTTTGTATGTTTTTGAGCTCAAGTCAATTAAGAATTCCAAAGCCTTTAGGGAAATATTTGTTTTGTTTCACTTAAATATCTGGACTAGTGTTTTCTATTTCTGTTCCTATTCATTACTGTGCTTGAAATTGCACAAGTGAAGTTGCTCATTCTATGTCTCTCAGCCTGTATGTTTTTCTCTGTGTCTGTAATTCAAAAATGCTTTCACCTCATTATGTGAATGTGTTGTGTTTTCCTACATCTGAATGGTATATTAGTATTAGTTTATAAAGACTTGTAATTGAAAGAACCTTTGATTTAACATATATATATATATATGTTATATATATATATATATATATATAAATATATATATATATATATATATATATATAGTCTCTTTAAGAATTAAAATACACATAAGTTACACAAATCTTTGACAAATAAGACCAACTTATATATATTTCGTTGAGGTAGGAGCTCACCTGAATGAACCCAGACTGACCTGAAACTCACTCTATAGTCCAGGATAGCCTCAAACACACAATGATCCTCCTACCTGTCCTTATAGGTGTGAGCCACTACACTGGACTGTAGATTTTTTTTAATTATACATAATTAGATACACTTAATAAGGGAATAATGTGTTGATGCCTCCAGTTCCCCTATTTCCCTTTTACCTGTCCTGGGTTAGTTGGATATCCTCCTCCATGGGGAGTCTGGATCAGTCCATGGGGTAGGGGTTGTGACTAGCCTAGGAGTCAACCCAGTTCCATCCCCCCTTTGTATTTTGTTACTGAGGGGGCAATGTCTCTGGATATTCTACCCCACAATGTCTCTTACATTCTTTCTGCCCTCATTTCCGCTCAGTTCCCTGAGTCATAGTTGGTAAGAGTTAAACCTTCTTTGTTGTTGAGGCCTTTGGGGCCTCTGTGCTTCTGCTTGAAGTTGTGTTTAAAATCGTTGGTATCTGTTTCGCTGGTTCATCCTGTGTTGATCAATTGGCTGTGGTTAAAGGTCTCTTGCTAATCCCATCACTGCTTGCAGGGTTCCATGTGGATCCTCCACAGTAGGTCTGGGGTGGTGCATCTCTTGCCAGGAAGTCAGCTATCGGCCTGTGGCTCAATGGTAGGGTTGGAAGAGCCACAGGTCTTTCAGCGCCTTATGAAAAATACAAACAGAATATCCATCGGAGAGTTAGATCAGTATAGGTTAATTGAGGTACACTTTCCTGAGTTGGCTAGAATCTATTGTTGGTAGCCTTTTGTAAATCACTTATAAAGTGAGTTTCTCTTTGGTGTCCTAAGATATTGGTTCCCCTTGTAATTTACCCTGAAATCCCAGGTCTAGTCAGGGACTCCCCTTCATTGAGTGGATTTCTTGGCAGAATTGTGAGCTGTTGATTGCCTCCCCCAGGCTTTGGCGCCTCCATTGCACAAGTGCTCCTTTCATGGTTCGCTGATCTCTCCCAGTAGGCAGTGTGTTCAGCCAATGGTGGCAAATTGTGTTTCATGACAGCGGTCTCTGTTTATTCCAGCTGTTGTTGACCAGTTTCCCCTGGCAGCTTATGCAGGGCCTTCCAGCTCTGCACAAACTACCATCTGGAGGCTGGTTACCATTCTGGACCTTGTAGGGTCTCTCAGTGCTGGTAGATGGCTTTCTGTGGTTCTTCAGCAACAGGATCTCGCCTCAGGCCTGGGGTTGGTAATCAAGAGTTTTGACAGAATCCTGTTGTATATAGGGGACCTCATGGGTCACTTTGGTCAACATCTTAGTGAAGGAAGGATTCCATGGCTGGGACCAGGAGCTGCTAGACTGCTCGGATTATCACAAACTTAGACACTCTCCCCTTCCATTCTCGGCCACACTTGCCAGATGATGCCCACTCCATGCTCATTACTGAACATTGTGCACATGAGGATTTTTTAATTTTGGACCAGATTTGGTTCAACTTCGTGTTTAAGACATCCCGTATACACCACACTTCTAATTCTCTTTCCCAAACTCTCTATTCTGGTTGGATTGCTTAGAGTTTACTGTTATTAAGGTTAGGAACCACCAGGAGGGATAATATTCGGTGTTCAATTCTCTTATCTTTTGAGTGTTCACTTAGTAAGATCTGCTCGAAGTCAGACCATTTTTTCCTAAATTTCGATATGTCATTTTTCCTTTCAGCTAAGTAGAATTCCATCGTGTAAATATACCACAGTTTCGCTGTCCATTCCTCCATGGATGGGTATTTGGGTTGATTCCAATTCTTGGCTTTATGAATTGAGCTGCTATAAATATAGTTATACAAAAGTTTCTACATCAAGATGTGACATCTTGCAGGTAGATGCCTAGTAGAGGGATAGCTGGGTCCATTGGTAGTTCTATGTCCCTTCTGTCTAGGAATTTCCACACTGTTTTCCATAGTGGTTGAATGAGTTTGCAAATCCCACCAGCAGTGAATGAGGGTTCCTTTTTCCCCACATCCTCTCCAGCAAAGGATCGTTGTTGGTTTTCTTTATGATTGCCATTTTGACTTGGGTAAGGTGGTATCTCATTGTGGTTTTGATTTGCATTTCCCTGATGCTTAAGGATGCTGAGCACTTTCTTAGATGGGACAAGGCCATTTGTGTTTCCTCCTCTGTGAATTCTCTGGTGAAATTGGTGCCCCATTTTGTGAGGGGGCTATTTGAGATTTTATTATGTATTTTTTTGAGTTCTCTGTAACATCTGGAGATTAGGCCTTTGTCTGAGATATAGCTGGTAAAAATCATCTCCCAGTTTGATGTGGTTTGATTGGCTCTGGGAATGGTTTGTCTGTACAGAAGCTTTTGAGCCTGATCAGGTCACATTGGTTAAGTGATTGTTGCATTTCCTGGGCTGCTGGAGATTTGCTCAGGAAATTTTTCCCTACTTCTATTTCATGTAGATTCTCTCCTATCTTTTCTTCCAGGGCTGTTCAGTGTTACAGGATTTATACTGAGGTCTTTGGTCCATTTAGAGTTGATGTTTGTGCATGGTGAAAGGAGTGGGTCTATTTTCATTTTTTTACAAGTGTTTATCTAATTTTTCCAGCACAATTTGTTGAAGATGCTATGTTTTCCCAGCGTACATTGTTGGCTACCTTGTCAAAGATCAAATAACTGAAGTTACTTCCATTTAAAGCTGGGTCGTCAATTCTGTTCCATTGATCTGTCTGTTTTTATGCCAGTACCGTAAGTTTTAGTTACTATGGCTTTGTAGTATGTTTTGAAGTCAGGCATGGTGATACCTACTGAGTAGGCTTTTTTATTTAGAATAGTTTTGGCTATCTGAGGTCTTTTGCCCTTCCAAATAAATTTAGACATTATTTTTTTCTATGTCTGTGAAGAAAGAGGATGGGATTTTTATCAGCATAGCATTGAATGTATAAATCGCTTTTGGCAGGATTGCCATTTTTATTATATTGATTCTCCCTAACCATGAGCATGCAATATCTTTCCATATTCTCACATCCTCCTTTATTTCCTTCTTGACTGTTTCAATATTTTCCTTATTTACGTCCTTCAAATCCTTGGTCAGTGATATTCCAAGGTATTTGATTTTCTTTGAGGCTATAGAAAATGGGAGTCTCTCTGATGCCATTATCTGTCTGCTTGTCTTCTGCATATAGAAAAGCTACTATTTTTGTGTGTTAATTTTGTTTCCTGCCACATTGCTGAAGGCATTAGTCACCTTCAAGAGGTTACTGATACCATTCTTTGTGTCTGATATACAAAGGATCATGTCATCTGTAAAGAGGGATAGTTTAATTTCTTCCTTTCCAATTTGTATCCCTTTTATGCCTTTTTCCTGTCATATCTCTTGGGCTAGAACTTCAAGTACTATGTTAAAGAGTAGTAGTGAGATTGGACACCCCTGTCTTGTAATTGAATTGAGTGGGAAATCCTTGATTTGTTCCCCATTGAGAATGTTTTGTGCTTTAGGAGTTTTGTAAATTGTCTTTATTAAGTTGAGGTATAGGCCATCTATACCTATTCTTTCCAGAGCTTTTAACATGAAGTGGTGTTGAATTTTGTCAAAGGCCTTCACCACATCTATTCAGATAACCAAGTGGTTTTTGTGGTTGACCCTATTAATGTGGTGGATTACATTTATCAACTTGCCTATGTTGAACCATTCCTGCATCTATGGGATAAAGCCAACTTGGTCAGGGTGGATAATATTTTTAATGTAGCGTTGTACCCGGTTTGATAGGACTTTGGTCAGGATTTTTGCATCTAAGTTCATCAGAGATATGGGTCTGTAGTTCTCTTTTTTTGTTGTTGAATCCTTGCCTGGTTTGTGGATTTGGGCAATGTTCACAGAAAGTGTTTGGAAGCCTTCCCTCTTTTTCTATGCTTCTAACAAGCTTCAGAAAGAGTAGTTTCAGCTCGATGATGAAGGCTTGGCAGAATCCAGCTGAGAAACCATCTGGACCTGGGCTTCTCCTTTTCGGAAGGTTTTTTATTACATCTTCAATCTCTGTGGAAAAGATAGGTTTGTTTAGTGATTTTATCTGCTCTGGGTTAAGCTTTGGTAGTTGGTAGGTGTCTGAAATCTTATCCATTTCTTCCAGGTTCTCTAATTTTGTGGAGTAGAGGTTTTAGAAGTATGATCTGATGATACTTCCAATGTATTTGGGATCTATTGTGATCTTACCCTTGTCCTTTTAGATGTTATTGATTTGGTCTCTGTCAGTTCTTCCATTGATTAGATTAGCCAGGGCTTTGTCAATCTTATTAACTTTTTCAAAGAACCAACTCTTTGATTTATCTAATTCTTAATTGTTTTCTTTATTTCCAATTCATTAATCTCAGGTCTGATTTTAATTATTTCCTTTCATCTTGAGCTCCAGGGGTTAGCTTTTTCCATCTGTTCCAATGATCTTTGGTGGGTAGTTAGATGATTGATTTGTAGGCATTTAGCGCAATGAACTTCCCCCATAGGACTGCCTTCATTGTGTCTCACAAGTTCTGATAAGATGTGTTATCGTCATCATTTATTACTAGGAAATTCTGGATTTCCTGTTTTATTTCTTGGATGACCAAATCATTTTTTAGGAGCGAATTGTTCAGTGTACTTTGTGTATTTTATGGATCCTGTTCCATTGTTAATTTCTATTTTTAATGCATTATGGTCTGATATGATGCAAGGAACTACGTCAATCTTACTGAATTTGTTTAGGGATGATTTATGACCTAGGATGTGATCAATTTTAGAAATAGAAGAATGTTTATTTTGTGTCTTTGGGGTAGAATGTATTATAAATATATGTTATCCCTAGCTGGTCAATGGTGTTACTGAGCTCCATTATGTCCTTGCTGATCTTCTATTTGGTTGATCTGCCTAGAGCTAATAGAGATGTATTAAAGTCTCCTACTATGATGGGATTAGAGTCTATTTCTGCTATATTTTTGAGTAGGGTTTCCTTTATGAACTCTGTTGCACCCAAATTTGGTGTGTATATGTTAATGATGGTGATATCTTCCTGTTGGCTCATTCCTTTGATGAGTAAGAAGTGACCATCATTATCCTTTTTAATTGATTTTGGTGTAAAGTCTATTTTGTCAGAGATTAATGTAACCACACCTGCTTTCTTTTTACTTCCACATGCCTGATAAACTGTTTTCCATCCTTTTACTCTAAGAAGATTGCTATCTTTAGAAGTAAAGTGCGTTTCCTGAAGGCAGCAGATGGAAGGTTCCATTTTTCTGATCCACCCTGCAAGTCTGTGTCTTTTTATAGGGGAGTTAAGTCCATTTATATTCAGAGATATAACTGTGAAGTTTGCTTTAAGCCCTGCCATATTGAATGGTTAAGGGAGATTGGTGTCTGTGCTGTTGTTATTAGCACACTGACTGTGATTGTCATGCCTGATCTCTGGTACTCTTCTGAAGTGTTTCTTCTGTGTGGGATGTCTCCTGTAAAATCTTTTGTAATTTTGGCTTTGTGCTCAAATAGTCGTAGAGCTGGTTTACGTCATGGAACACTTTCACTTCTCCATCTATCATGAGGGATAGCTTTGTTGGGTACAGTAGTCTAGATTGAAAGCAATACTTCTTTAGGCCCTGAGAAGCATTATTCCAAGCCCTTCTGGCTTTCATGGTTTCTAATGAGAAGTCTGAGGTAAGTCTGATGGCTTTTCCTTTATAAGTTAGGGTTTGCTTTCCTCTAGCAGCTTTGAGTATTTTCTCTTTGCTTTCTATGTCAGACATCTTAACTAAAATGTGTCTTGGAGAATTCCTCTTCATGTCCTGTCTGTTTGGAGTCCTCTGGGCCCCTTGAAAGTTGAGTAGGCTTTCTCTTGTTAGATATGGAAAGTTTTCTTGAGTAATTCTGTTGAAGATATTTCCTATGCCCTTAGCCTGGGCTTCTTCTCCCTCTGGGATTCCCATGATTCTAATATTGGGACACTTTATGATACCCCATAGATATCTCAAATTTTTCTGACTTGATTTCTTGAATTTATTGAAACCTATGACATCCTTATTAATTCCTTCTGTCTTGTCCTCAACGTCTGAGAGTCTGTCCTCCAGATTGTCAACTCTGGGACTGATTGATTCAAGGGAGTTTTTTTACAACTCCATTTCATATTTGGTTTCTGCTATAATTTTGTTTATAGTCTCCAATTCTTTGGTGAGTTCCAGCTTCCAAACAAAATTAAAAATATATAAAAGAAAAAAAAATTTTTTAAATGAGAGTTCAGTGAATGTTCACCAGCCTGCAGCAAGCAGGTCTGCCACTAGGGGCAGTGTCTCTCGCCTCCCCTTGGCTGATTTCGTGATAGGTCGAAGTGCTTCCATGCACAGCTCCCTTCCCTCCGAGTGCCTCCCATCTTCCCCTCCCCCACTTATTTTCAGAGTCTCTCTGATATTCTGTGTACCCCCTCAGGATCCCTTCCCAGACTTTATTAATGTGCCCTCCTGGCAGTGGCGCGGTCCCTGGTACCTGCCGAAGTGGCCTGTGCCCTCCTGGCAGTGGTGTGTTCCCTGGTACCAGCCAAAGCCACCTGTGCCCTCCTGGTAGTGACACATAGTCCCTGGTACCCACCGAAACCACCTGTGCCCTACTGACAGTGGCGTGCGTTCCCTGGTACCTGCCAAAGCCACCTGTGCCCTCCTGGCAGTGGTACATGATCCCTGGTACCCGACTGAACTGGCCTTTGCCCTCCAAGCAGTGGCAGAGGTTCCCAGGTATCTGCCTAAGGCCTGGCCCCGCCTGGCAGCTGCAGTCCGAAGTGGGCTTCCAGAAGTGAGCTAGGTCCATTTGTCCAAGGAGCAACTCTGCCTGTATATGTGGGGGGGTCGCGGAGAGAAGTGCACCCAAGAATCGGGTGCTGGAGGGAAGGGGCCCACGAGGGAAAGATGCTCAGCTGGCAAGGGCTTGTGAAGTGGCTGGGAGGAGACAATGGGCGATGGCTGGAGCTCTGGGTGGGGGAGGGGCGGCTCTCCGTTCCTCTGTGGAGCAGAGAGCCATTGGAGAACCCTGTCTGGGCTGGTGCAGGAGCTGGGGAGAGAGTGGGCTTGGTTCCAGGGCCGGCTGGGGTCCGGGGTTTGGATCCCAGCTGTAAAATCAAACCTTTATGGAAAGAGTCCTGGCGATGCTGCTACTCGTCTGCCATCTTGCTCCATCCCCAGATTTTGTTTTTTTGATGATTGATTTTGCCTGACATTTGACAAAGGGATACCCCGATAGTTGATAAAATATGGTGTCTGCTTAGTTGTGTCTTTGAGAATACTTGTGAAAAAGATTAGCATTAGAATCTGTAGACTGAATAAAACTCACCTTTACCAATGTCCATAGACCTCATCCAATTCACTTAGGGACCAACAGGAAAAAAAATTTGGATGGAGTGCTAATTAACTCTGTGCTGGGACATGCATTTTTCTCTATACTTGGATATCAACATTGATGAAGGGTTGGCTTATAGACTCAGGCTGTGCCTTATACTGTGGTAGAAAAAAATTTACCAAAAAATATCAAGTCCAGATTATACTCCAAAACCAGTTTTTGTTGTAAAAACTTTAGCAGGGAGACAGCAGGATCCTGAATATCCTCCTTTTCTATGCAGCTGAATGCTGCTGATATCATGTTCGTACAGCCATAGGCACAAATGCCCCTAATAAACAACTTTCTGTTCTACATTTATACTTTCTTATCAATGACTCATTTCTCAGGAATTTTCTGTTTATAGCTCAAAATCATGTAATTTAAAAACTTGTAACCCACCAATAATATAAAGAATTCAAGATAATATCAGACTGCCTGTTGTATTTGTCTATAAAACTCCTGAGCTATCAGAGCTCAGTACTCAGTCTATAGGAATTATTCCCCTGATCCATGTTGACATGAATAAATATCATGATTCTCCACTCTGTCTCTGGTGCTGGTTCTGTGAACTTCAGTTTCCCTTATCATTTTGGTTCATTGGCTGGGAAACTCCCATGTGCCCTGTGACCACAGAACAGGCTGGCCCCTTATGCAACCATCACTGCAGAGCTTGGCTGAGGCCAGGAGCTGTCTGAGGACATGTTGTAGGTACCACACAGCCTCTTCGTTTAAGCTCCAGACTCTGTGGGCCATAACCTGTGCTATCAGACTGTGCTCTGACTGAAAGATCTAATGAGGAGACTGAACAAATCATATAGAACTCCAGATTTCTGGTTAGACACCCCAGGGTGCTCAGTTAGTCAGAACAACCAAGTTGGTAAGAAAGAGAGCGTGACCACCTTTCTGCAGTCATTGTGACTGCTCTGGTATTTCACCACATTGGGAGGTGGCCTTCTGGTACCTGTGGCCTTCCTTGGGACTGCCCAGGTAGGTTGCCTCAATGGGAGGTGGCCGTGTGATTGCTTAGTTAAGGCTTCCATGGGAGGTACCTGTCTGAAGTCTGTTGTGAATGTGAATGTGTGTGACTGTGATGTGAATGTTTGTGGCTCCACGGCTGAAAGGCTATGGAGTCTGATTGGGCTCCAACCTGCGATTCCATGACAATCCTTATAAGGTTCATGCTGACCCTCGTTGGAGGGGGTCCTCAAGTTGGGGTTTGTACAGTCCCAGCAATGTTAAGAGGTGTCTATGTCCCTGCAAAGGGAGCCACCAAGCTGGCAAAGTGAGTTCTGTCCTGTGCAGTGCCTGCTAGGAGGTATTGTGGCTGTTTATGACATCAATATGGGGTGAAACATCATGGATGGGTCTGGCAGCAAGCCCACTGCTTTGGACTGTATTATCACTAACATTAAGGAATATTCAGAAAAATATGGTATTAAAACAAGGAAAACAGGAAATCCCATTTTCATATCGAAGGCAGTTTGAGGAATACCGTATTACATGAATTTATTAAATGAAAATAATTTTTTCTGAACATTACTGTTTTAGTTTCATATTAGAACAGGACTGTGAATTCAAGTAACTTTAAGTGACAGGCACATACATGAGAGTGAGTCAGCATACAATGATATACAATGGTAAGGGCCGAAATGAAGTAGGAACTTGATTTCAGTGAGGTAGCAGCTAATTGTTTTTATCTGATTGTAGCCATGTACATACCCAGGCATTTTGATTTCCCCAGAGAAGTCAGAAATTGAGATTTTTCAGGTAAAGGAGCTTGATTTTCAATGTTAGTTGCCAGCCAACTGTTTCTTTTATGACATTGTTGTAGTCCTAATGATATCACCCTCCTGTTTTGATTGGGTATTGACCTGGCACTATGTAATGTGCCCATTAGGAATTAAGACATTGGACATTATTATTATAACCCTCCTTTTTAGAACCCTGTTTTGGAAATATCAAAGGCACCGTCTGAATAGCCAAGCAATCTTTCTCTACCCATATCCTACAGGGGCTCTGTCAGATCTAATAATCATCAAAGCTTGGATTTCCAAACACTTTTGTTCCCATAGGCAGCTCTTCATGTGAGGCCAGCCTAGTTTATAGGCCTTGAGTTTGTGCAAACACCAAGCAAAATTTATCCTCCAAGTCCATGCCAGGTTTAACTATCACATCCATCCATTCTTCCTGATTTTGAGTTGTTGATGTGGTTTGCTTGCTTGCTTGGTGGGTTGGTTGGTTTTCTGGCAATAAGTTCTATGTCACACAGGCTGGCCCCTAATTTGATATGGAGCTAAGGCTGCCCTGAACTTCTGATACTTCTGCCTCTGCCTCTCTGAGTACAGTTATAGATATGTGCCACCACCCCTATTTAGGCCCATTGATTCTTACAAGTGATATTGTGTGCTAACTTGACTTGTATTAGAACCTGGCCTTCATCACTTCTTAGCCTTTTGGCTAAGATCAAGTGTAGAACCTGGCCTTCTCTGACATTAATACAATCACAAACCTGCTTGGAGGCCAATCAGAAAACATAGAAGGTACAAAGTCATCCTCTTACTGATGTTTTATTGTATCCTCTCTCAATAGGACACTGATAAGCACTGGTGTCCTCTAAAAGGTCCCAAGCTATATGGGAATCCTTCCCTACCATTTCCCTTCCTGCCTTTCAGCAAGGCACAAAGGTCTAAAACTGTTAGGCCTATGCCTTCCCAGAGACAAAGGCTCACTCTGCCTTCCTTTACTTCCTCACATGAAAGATTCCTTGCATGTGTGAAGGTACAATAGACAGAGAACTGAAATGGGCTTTTGCTGTGCTGATCATGTCCCCTGTTTCCCGGGAAACCCACAGACACAGCTGAGTAAAATCTATAAAGACAGAGCCATAATTCTGCCCATCCTCCCAAGCCCCCTTGAATCTACAAAGACCTTGTCAGCCAGAGCTCAATAAAGTCCAATATCTAGCACTTTACCTCACACTTGAAACAGACAACCCAGGAAGCATGGCTCTATACAGAAGTCACAGTGACCATTACAGTCCACTGTTCCATGGACTGTGAAAGGACCACCTGAACACAGAGATCCTCATCCACCTACTATTGCTTCTCCCATCTTCAGTCATTTTCTCTGCCTTGCTGTCCTGTGGCATACCCAGAGATGGAAGGATGTTTTAGACTGCAATAAGCCAAATGGGCAGCTTTTAAACATTAGAGAGCTATTTTAACTAACATGTCAATCTCTGGATAAGTCTAATTCTCTGACATTGCTTATCCTGGAGACATTCATGTTTTACTGAAGGCTACTGAGCTAGGCATAACCCAGGCCCTGAGCACAGAGCTGCTTCACTACAGGGAAAGGAGAGGGTGGATGTGCCTAGCAAGTGATCGGGGGAGGCAAAAATCCACCTGATGTTGCTCAGCATCATGTACTTTGAGTCAACCATTAAAGTCAGTGTTGTATGGAAAATTGCCCACATTGAAAGCAATAAACAGCTTACCAGATTTACCAAAAACAGGTTGGACAACTCACAAAAGACATAAGATTAGGCTGGTTGACATTCCCCCATAGAAGGAAGGGCATTGGGAGGGTCATTAGACCCCACCGGAGATCTCAGTTGTTCTGTGACAGTTGTATGAAATGGCACATGAAGTCTTGTGGCTTTTGGAGAAAATAGAGTACACAAAGTGGGATCAAGGGACAATGAGCTTCACCTAATCAGCCATGGGGAGATGGTCATCCAGGATGGGATGAGACTTCTTAGTGGCACAGCTGCTTTGGGTACTCCATGCTTTGTAAGTAAGCCCTCACTCTGGGGCTGAGTGAGGAGCATCTGTGTGTGTGGGGGAATACACACATGGTGAGCAACTACAATTATCCATAGTGAGGTCATCATCTATGCTGGGAGGAGACTTATAGGTGGTATGGATGTTTTGGGATCTACCTTCTTATAAGTAATCTGTCACCCTGCTCTATAAGTAATCCCAATAAACTCACTGGTTCACCATTGGTTTGGGGGTAATTGTACTTTGGTCTGCTGTTTGTGTACTATCTGAGGTGAATAGATATGTGTTCACATCTCCCCATGGGAAACAATTCACAAATCACATGGCACCCAAACAGGGACTTGCCAAAACCAAAGATGAGTTTAGGAAGGCACAAAACATAGTGTCTAAAAAGGGACACTGGGAGGACATAACACATGGCATCACAAACCATATTCTGGCAGAACCAAAGATAACTTTGGGAGGACACACACATGGTGCCAGGACAGGGATGGCAGAACCAAAGATGAGGTTTTTACATAGTAATGGTATGGTCCTGAATATGGACAGCAAGAGATAAAACTGAGGCTTGGGAGGGGGGCATGAGTGTCTGCAGGGGAAACCCCTGATATGGTTGCCCTTCCCCATGGGGTGTGTGAGGTGTGTGGTGGTGTGTCTTCTTGTGGTGGTGGTGGATACATGGATTATGTTAAGGATATTAAGACATGTGTATTAGTCAGGGTTCTCTAGAGGAAACAGAGTTGACAGAACGGACTGTAGTAAAAGGGAATTTATTTGGGTAGCTTATGACAATCCAACAATAGCAGTCTGCAGGCCCACAGGTGAAGAAACCAGTAGCTGTTCAGTCCACGTGGCTGGAGGCCTCAGCAGTCCCAATCCAGCCCAGAAGGCCTGATGGCTCCCTTGGGAGCAGCTGCTCTTCAAGTCCATGATGTGATGCCAAGGAAACTGGGTTCTGATGTCCAGGAAGGGTAGGAAAGCAGGATACGAGTGCAAGTCACGAACAATCACCAATAGCCAATAAGCAGGGAAGCCAAGAGAGAATTTCTTCCCCTTTATATAGCCTTAGGGTGGGGTCCCACAACCCTATCCCAGACTTAATGGCTTCCTGAGTCTCTGGAATTTCCTTCCTGCATGGCCCACACAGGAAAGGATGTTTACTTCTACCTTCTTTGAGCTTCTTTACATCCTGCCCCCTACTGAGAGGCTGCCTTCCTGTGAACATCCTCAGAGACCCACCCAAGATTACTTGAAAGGTCAAGTTGACATCAAAACTTAACCATCACAACATGTAACTAAGGCTGAGCCATCAGGACGAAGAGTGTCTGGGGGGGGGGGCTAATCCCAGGGTGGCCTTCCTCTATGTGGTATGGACTGACATGTATGCTTGGTGAATGTGATCCACCACAGGAAGTCGAGGATGTCCTTATAACAGTTACAGGATTAGATAATATGTTGAAGTCCTTGTGGCACATCGGGGGCTAGAGTGTTGGCAGGCTGCCAGGGAGGTAGCCTGGCCATTGTTTTGTGTAATAAGGTATACAGATGAGCCAAGATGGCTACACAGAGGCTACTTGTTTGTGTAAAAAGAGTTACAAAGGGAAAAGGACATGTGGCTAGCATCTTTGACATTAGTTTCTGATTTGGCAGCAAAATTAGATAAAAGAATAAGGTAAAGATGATTGATCATACCCCTTAGATCCATAACTTATTTGCAAGCATTAACAGAGATGAGGAGACGATCCATGACTCAGAATGCAGAGAGAGGAATTAATTATGGTATGGTTCAGGAGACCATGACAGTTCGGGAGTATTCTATCATTAGACTACTTGAGTGGGAAAGGCTTTTAAGCAAAACAAGCATATAAATCAAGTCCATAAAGTGGTAAAGCAATCTAGAGGAGATAAGAGAATAGCCAAGCAGGTAAAGGGGTCTGTTCAAGTCACTAGAAGGCAAATGGGGCAATATTTATGTCGAGCTGGAGTTCTCAAGGAAAAAAAAATGACAGGCCAAATGCTGCACTCGTGAGCCACTCAAAGTCTTTGAGGCCTGAATAACAGTTCTCAGAAAGTAAGAATGATAGGGCACTTCAGCTGAAAAGACCTAGGCTTGTCCTAGGGGTGGGCATTTATGCCCCCAGAGTGAGCCATGTACATTTATGTCCTGGAAAAAGATATGATAGAAGTGGAAATTCATAGCCTAGCCTGAGGCTTTCAGCAGCCAGGTGCAGCTGGGACACAATGGCCAGGCTGCTGGCTCAGTTCTAGACCCCTGGAGCCTATAAAGCCAAGGGAGTGGGGGGAAGCTAACCCAAAGGCAGGGACCACAGCAGGCTCACTCCCCCCATGGCTCTGGGATGAACCAATCAGGCCCCACTGAGACTGTAAGTAACCCTTCACCCTGCTCTGTAAATAACACCATTAAACTCATTGGTTCACCAACACTGGTTTTGGTCTAATTGTACTTTGGCCTGCTGTCTGTGTCCTATCTGGGGTGAATAGACATGTGTTCACATATCTCAAGGGAAAAAATTCACAAACTAGTCAGGATTCATACAGACTACACCAAAACTCTCAACACATGCAAGCATGCCAGCTCCTGATGACCCTGCATTGCATCATAATGAGACGCCTGATCACTACAGGCTAGGGGTTTCTTCTGAGGAGATGGGCAGCTGTGTTCACAAGTGAACGTATGTGTAAATGAGCTCAGTGATTTCAGTATCCATTAAAAACTATTTGAATGGAATGTCTTTTTAAAATATTTTATTTATTCATTTTTCAAGCAGAGAGATACAGAGAGAGAGAGAGAGAAAGAGAGATAGAGATAAATAGAGAGAGCACCAGGGCCACCACCTTGTGGGTCTGGCATATGTGGGTACTGAGGAATTGAACCCAGGGCCTTAGGCACTGGAGGCAAGTGCCTTAACCGTTGAGCCATCTCTCCAGCCCTGAATGGAATGTCTTAATTCAGATAAGAACATTTGTAAACCACTGTTAACTTATTTTTCCAGGAAGCACAGAGAAGAATATATTCCACACAGAATATATCAGCACTAGCTACCAATCCTGATGTAAGAACCTCCACCCCAGTTTTTGGTTTTTCAATGTAGTGTCTCACTGTAGCTAAGGCTGACCTGAACTCACTCTGTAGTCCCAGGCTGACCTCTAACTCACAGTGATCCTCCTACTTTTGCCTCCTGAGTACTCGAATTAAAGGCATGTGCCACCATAGCCTAAGTTTCATTTTTGGTTAATTTTTAAAAATTTATTCACAGGAGAGAGAGAAAGGAGAGAGAGAGAGAGAGAGAGAGAGAGAGAGAGAGAGAGAGAGAGAGAGAGAGAGAGAGAGAGAGAATGGGCATGCCAGGGCCTCTAGCCACTGCAAATGAACTCAAGATGTATGGACCATATTTCACATCTGAATTTAAGGGCACTAGGGACTCTAACCCAGGTCATTAGTCTTTACAGCCTGAACCGCTGAGTCATCTCTTCAGCCCTATATTCTCTTTACCCATTAAACTCATATACACTCTGTAACCCTTTCTACCCATGTTCTCTCATCACCTGCTGACCTGAAACTCCTTCCCATGAATGAAGCCTTCCCAGCACAGATCAGGTTGTCAGCCCAGCTCCTTTCCTCAGTTATCAGCATCGCACACAGGATCCAATGTACCAGGGACTCCAGCTATGTCCTGCCCCCCTAAGTCTTTCTGTGCTCAAAGATCATCTCCTTCTCTGTGCTCTGCTCCAAATATCTCCTCCCACCAGGGCCACTAAAAATGTCTTCTCCATTAGAAACTTTTACCTGAAAGTCACTTATTCAAATTCCCCATGCAAAAAACAGCTTCCACCCCTCCACCCTCCCTCCCCTGGGTGTCTCCTGGGCACTTCCCACTCACAAGGACAGACGGAAAGGAGTCCAGAACACTGGCATCAGTTTAGACATTTTAATAACATGTCCAACCAGCTCCCTCAGCTAGAGGGACTTTTGGGCTGGCTGCGACTGATGAGTAGATCTTTCCAGTTTCTGGAACCTTCAGTTTTCCTTGACTTCAGGCTTCTCAGCAATCAGGGCCTTTGTTGCTTCTTCAAACACTTGATGGAGCTGTTGGTTGTCTTCAACTACTTTCTGGATGTGCTCCGGTGCGATGCGCTTTTTGCCCTTGTTGTGTGCTTCATCACCAGCCAGCTTGAGGATGTTAGATGTCAGGTACTCAAGAATGCCAGCGAGGAACACAGGAGTAGATGAGCCCAGCCGCTGGGAGTAGTGACCATCACGCAGGACACGGTCCACTCGGCTAACAGGGAACTGCAGCTCAGCTCTTGTGGAGCGGGATGTGCTCTGTTTCTTGGGCTGACAGCTCTGTGAACGCCTTTTCTCTGCCATGTTGCTTTCCTTATTGCGTTGGGCTCAGCTTGTCTTCTCTACTGGCCTGGGCCTCTCAGAGCACCCGCATTTATACCCACCCACCTGCTGACCTGGGCTTCTTGGTCAGGTATTGCTGTTATAATAATCTAAACTTTGTGATGTCATTAGCGCCCAGCCCACGCTGATCCTCACCTGCTTCAGTCTAGAAATTCCCATGAAGGAAACAGTTCACTCTAGTGATTCTCCTCTTTTGGAGGAATTTTTTTCTACTTAATTTCAACTATCTAGCACAAATGTGGTTTTTAATCAAAACACCACTGTATCTTGCTTTAGTATACCACACTCCAGGCTCCCTGATTCTAGCCTTGCATTGTGACTGAGTTCTTTAACATTCCCTTGTAAACTGTTTCTCACTTGCAAAAATGTGCTATGGTTTGAATATCATGTTCCCCATAGGTCCATGGGTCATACCAGGCAATTACTCATTAAATTCAAACCTTGACACAGGGATTAAATAGCTGCTTGATTTTAAAAGATTTTTTTTTTTTTTGGTTTCTGACTGTGGCTCATTGTAGAAGTAAACAGCCCTCTAGGTACATTGCAGAGCAGCATTGCAGAGAAAGTGACTCAAGGAGGAAGAAGCCATAGTGGATGCATTAAGCATGTTGGGTAAGTAGTTTTATGTGGCTCTGAGTCACCTTTCTTAGACTCTGGTGTTGTGACATGGAATTTGGTGGTTAGACTTTCTTTTTTGCTAGAAAGTTTTGTGAAGAGACAAGGGGCCTGGGTAGAAATATATAAGTTTAGAGAAAGCTTATTGCTTTCTTTAATTCATCATGAGTGACATATAAATAAAAACAGTAAGATCCCTCATTCAGATGTCAAAAGCTTTTCTCCTCCCTGAATATATGAAATTATAAATTTAGGTTAAAGGAAATAAAAAGCTGGTCATGGTGGCATACAACTTTACTTTCAGTACTCAGGAAGCAGAGGTAGGATGATTGCTGTTAAATCTGAGGCCAGTCTGAGACTACATTGGGCTAGAGGGGAACCCTACATTAAAAAGGGGGGTGGGGCTGGAGAGATGGCTTAGTTGCCTGCAAAGCAGAAGAACCCTAGTTCAATTCCCCAGGACCCATGTAAAGCCAGGTGCACAAGGTGGCACATGTGCCTGGAGTTCATTTTTCCAGTCTGCCTCTTTCTCTCTTTCTCACTCTAGTTCTCTCTCTCTCTCTCTCTCTCTCTCTCTCTCTCTCTCTCTCTCTCTCTCTCTCTCTTTCTCTCTCTCTCTCAAATAAACGTTTTTAAAAACATAACAAAAAAGCAGGCAATTGAACAATCAAAATGACTGACACACAAGAGCCTTTTTTATGTTTCACCCAAAAGGGATGAGATGTCTGTAAATTGTAGGGATTTTGGCAGATGATTTGGAAACCAAATTTTACCTTGTTTTACCTTGTTTAAAATGAGGCAAATAAAAACTCCTATATGAAGCAAGGGATTTGTTTTTATTTACAAAGCTACTTTTAATATTTTGGGGTGTGTCCCACAGGAATAAAAAACACTGGGAAGGGGTAACCCCTCACCCCCAGGAGTGGCCCAGAGGGAGAGAGGCTACCTGAGGGGAAGGAAGCACAAGGGGACCCACTGTACACTCAGGGCAAAACCGGGAGCATGGTGGGACTGGCTCCCTGTGCACAGGCCTAGGGCAAGAGGGTTGGACATGAAGCCACAAAGCTATTTGGGTTCCTCCTTCTTCTCCTTTGTCTTTCTCTGCTTGCTGATGGCAGCAGAAGGCCCTTCCGTCTACACTTTCCCTTAACAGAGTCTCTCGGCTTTTTCTTATTCATCTAGCCTGGGGCTCCCGCTGGTTACCGCGCGGGGGGGGGGGGGGGGGGGGGGGGGGGGGGTGGGGGGGATGGTGGCTTTTTCTTATTCATCCGGCCTGGAGCTTGCGCCGGTTACCTAGCGGCCATGGCGAAAGCAGCCAGCACACGCCCCTCCCCCCCACCATGCTATTTTTTATTGCGGTCTTTACTCTCTGCCATTCAATAAGCCATTCTAGTTTTTGACGTCATAGAAGAGTTTATAATTAAATAAAACGTTTATCTATTATTTAAAAATAAAAAAACATTAAAAATTATAAACTAATCTAGTTTTTGACGTCATAGAAGAGTTTATAATTAAATAAAACGTTTATCTATTATTTAAAAATGAAAAAAACATTAAAAATTATAAACTAAATAAAAATGACAGTAATTTCTAATTTGCATATTTCCTTCTGGTTCGCCCATTGCTCTCCATCTTCATGTGAATGTTCCTGACCCATTAAGCTCATGTCCACCGTGTGCAACCCTCTCCCTCACACCATTATTATGGAAGTCTGACCCTTCCCCACCATAGTCCTAGTTGTTACTCCCTGCTCCCCTCAGTTACCAGTGAATCCAACTTCTTTCTGACCTTCTAAAACTTTCTGAACTCAAAGGCATCGAGAATTTTTTGCCGTCTCTTCCAACCCATCACCTCCCACAAGGACCACTGCCCACACCATTCCCACGAGAAACTTCTCCCCTGAAATCCATGATTCAAACATCACTAATTTTAGACCACAGCTTCCACCCTTCACTCTTTCATTGATGTCTATGGACATCTCCAACTCAAAACCACAAACTGAGAGGTGTTAGAATCACAATCATTCATGTGAACATTTTATTGGCTTTCACTGAGAACAGGGGAGCCTCTCCTGCTAAAGAGACTGGATCTAGCTGAGTCTGTGAAGCTTCCCTTCAGGTTCTGTGACCCAATCTTCAGCCATTTCTTCTGTGTCCAGGTAGCTCACCAAACAGAGAGAAGGGCACATTCTTGTAGACAGGAGAGTTCTTGCAGTTGTTGGATCCTTGGCTCTCCCCAGCCTGTGGAGGGTTTTGCTGGATGCTCTTCACATCATAGCCGCCAACTCCCGAATATAGTCAGTAAGGTAGTGGAGCAAGGCAAGGAGGAAATCAGAGGTGGTGGAAGCTAGTAGGTTGTACACAGAGTTCACAGGAACCTGTAACTCAGGTGCTGAAGAGTCTTTGGACTGCTTGTTATTGTTGCAAGGTTTTTCTTGGTTCTTTTTCTCTGACATGATGGTTGATAGTTTGGACTCCAGTCAGCTCTGCTGATTGAACGGTTGGACTGGGTCTCTCAAAACGCTTGTTCTCAGTTCTGCTTACACTAAGTTCTGCTTACTGTATCCCCAACTCCTGCCCCTCATTGACCAGGGGTAACCCTTATGACATACAGGCCTTTGAGATGTCATTGGTACCCACTGGGCTCTGACAGGCCTACCTCTTTTGTCTCTGGTGTGCCCACTTTGACTGTCCAAGGTGTGTTCTTCTACTTATACCTTATTAAAGCTTTCTTTTTTATTTTTGTGTTTTGTTTTGTTTTGTGGTAGGTTCTGTGCTGCTAGATTAGTAGAATCAATATTGTGAAAATAGCTACATTACAAAAATAATCTATTTTCAATGCAATCCTCATCAAAATTCCAATAAATATGGGGAAAAGTCCTAAAAAGAGAACTAGAACAAAGAACACTAAAATTTGCATGGAAACACAAAAGACCATAGATAGCCAAAACAATCCCAAGCAGAAAGAATACTAGTGCAGGTATCACAGTATCTGACTTCAAGTTATACCATGGAGCCATGGAGAAAAAGACAGCATGGTACTGGCACAAAACCAGACATACTATACCAATAGGACAGAATAGGGACCTAGAAATAAACCCATACAGCTACTGCTACCTGTTTTTTAACTAACACATCAAAAACATACTGGAAAAAGACAGCCTATTCAACAAATGGTAGTGACAAAGCTGGATTTCCACTGCAGAAGAATACAATTAAATCATTATCGATCATCCTGCACAAAAAGCAACTCAAACTGGATGAAAGACCTTAATTTACAACCAGAAACACTGAAACTGCTACAGGAAAATAAAGGCAAATGCTCCAAGATATAGGCATATGCAAGAAGTTTCCTAAGAGGAATCTAAAAGTGTGGTACTCTGCTAATGAGGCATGGAGGATGTAAGGTTTTGCTGAGTCTGGCAGGCTTCTGGGACAGTCTCCTTCTGATAGGGAAGTTGAGGCAAAGTCCGAGGGCCCCTGTAAATCTTAGGAATCCTGAAAACTCCAAAGCCCCTAGGCAGGCCACAGCTGTCCCCAAGATAAGATAAGCAGATCAAAGCCTAACTTATTCCAACTGCAAATAACAAACCTAAAGGTTTCATTTCCTCTGCTAACATCACCATTCTCTCACAGATCTTGCTTCCTATGCTTCTACCTCTGACTTTTCTCTATAAAAACAACTGTTATCTA